>LPNX010231044.1:566258-578425 GCA_001517045.1 Pseudotsuga menziesii | reverse complement strand
ATTTTGTGGGGGGTTTGCCTATGTCTAGGAGGGGTCATGACTACTTGTATGTGGTCGTGGATAGGTTTAGCAAGATGTGTATTCTTATGCCATGTAAAACGTAGGTCACTACAGAGTAGGATGCTTCTCTTTTCTTTCAGCATGTATGGGTTCACTTTGGACTCCCTACGTCCATTATCTCAGATCAGGACTCCCGATTCCTTGGAGAGTTTTGGAAAAAATTATGGTGTATGATGGACACCAAGCTCAAGAGGAGCACCGCTTTCCATCCATAGACCGATGGACAGACATAGGTAGTCAACATGATAGTTGTCCATTTTCTTCTAGGCTATTGCAACAAGCATCCTAAGTTATGGGATGAACAGATCCAATATGTGCAGCATGCCTACAACAGGGCTATGCATTCTTCCACTTAGAACTCACCATTTGAGACATGCTTTGGGCACTTACCAAAGAATCCATTGGACTTGAATTATGGGAAAGAGGTTGGTTCAAGCACTTCCAAGGATGAAGAAAAATCCCGTAGGTTCATTCAGAGAGTTCAACAGGTACATCAAGTAGTGCAAGAGCAGTTGGAGAAGAGTCAAGCCCAGTACAAGGCTCGCCATGAAAAGCATAGAGTTGATCATCAGTTTCAGGTGGGAGATCAAGTGTGGCTTCACATCAGCAAGGAGAGGATGAACGAAGAAGGTAAGAATCTCAAGCCCATCAGATATGGTCCCTTCACCATCTTGGAGAAGATTGGGATGAATGCCTTTCGCTTAGAGCTACCACCATACATGCAGATCTATTCAGTGGTGAATGTGGAGAACTTGAAACTCTATGAGCCTCCCATGATCATGGATGAAAGGGAGAATGTCTCATTGCCATCAGTTGATGAATTTGCTCATCATGAGTACATGGATGAGATAAAGGAAGATGTCATCTTGGACAGAAGGACAAGGACTTCTCGCAGAGGTGATTTTGATTATCTTCGAGTGGGAATAAGAGGAACTCATCCAAACAAAGCCAAGTGGATCAAGAAGGAGAAAGTGATGGAGCAATTCCCTCGCTTATCTGTTGATTAATACAGGATTTTGGAGGACAAAAGCTTCTCAGTGGGAAGGAATGATCCAGGAGGATCCAAGAAGGCAAATTTTCAAAGTCCTCCAATATCATCAAAACCAGCACCAGATTGAAGGGCTCGTCGAGATGATTCCAATGGCATTCGTTTCACCTCAAACAAAATCTGTATGAGAAATTTATCGCATTCTGTTGTATTGATGAAACAGGCAAATTTGGCAAAATGGAGGTGCCACGTGGCACCACTGACAGGGTGACACGTGGAATCTGTACTGTACAAACATGATGATGTGGCACCACTGACAGGGTGACTTGTGGCACTCATATGGTATGGACAAGATGACATGGAAAGTGTACGGACCAACCAAAAGATGACACATGGCATCACTCAGAGGATGACATGTGGCATCCATACAGTACAGACCAATCACAAGGTGACACATGGCAGTACAGATCTGAGTTGGCATACTGCTGACTAGGCATATGGATGGTGGCATGGCGGTATGGGCACTGACTTGGTGGTTGACTGGACGTCGACTGGACATGAGGTGGACCAATCCTAGGCCTCCACATGGCAGCACGGGATTGGCCAATATGTCTAATGCAAAATTTATGGCCTCTGCGGGGTTCGACCCCATGACCTTTGCAATGAAGGTTGAGCGAATTCACCACTCGGGCTACATGGATTCTTCATATGGGTGGTTAGGAGATTTTATTTAAGCTTGAAGAAAGTTTCACATGGGTGTGAAAAGGGGCCAGGGCTAGCCCCGACCCCTGGTCCTACCATGCATCCACACAACCGGGAGCAAAGAGGAGGTGCTAGCGTGAGGGGGGGTCACATGGTATGCACCAACACTGCCACCATGAGCCACGTGATTCGAATGGAGAGTGGTTACAACCACTGCTCCCCTCCTCCCATGGGCATAGCTACCATGTGGGACACGCCATTCTTTTAACATGTGTTTTTTTTAAATACTTTGGTTATGGCTTAAAGTGGGTTCAAAAATATTATAGCATGTGTATTTTTAACCATAGGGTTGGCGTGCCACCACATAACAAACTTTGGGTTAAAGTTCTAAAGTGGGGTTGTATGGTTATAATATGGTTTTAACCATATGAAAATCCAACAAAAGGGTATGCCAATTAAAGGGTATTTTTAAATATGGTTGTTTATTATTTAATAAAAAGCCCAACCACATGAAAACCAACTTGGAGAAGTTGTAACTAAGGCCAAGATAGGCAAATTAGTTGCAACCAAAGGAATCCATGAGATTCATGTGAAGAAGGGAAAGCCAACCTATATAAACCCATTCATTTTCCATTTCCCACTCATGCTTTGGAGTGGAGGCTTTGTAGCTAAAGGAGAGAAGGGAGATTGCATAGCTCTGCAGGAGGAAGGTACGAGTGTTTATAATCATTTTACACCGTCTTTAGGCTTTGAAGTTGCAGGAAGCAGTCTTGTTGTGTTTTGGGCAGTGGTTCTCTTCCTGACCATTGTCGCCAAGGTATCATTGTATCATTTCCATGTATTTCGCCTTATGCTGAGATTATAGATCGGCCCTCCTATTGAGAAGAAGGCCCGGAGACGTAGTCCATCCTGGACAAACTCCGTTATCAACTTGTTGTCTTTATGTGCATATTGTCTATGCTGTTTGGTTCTTTTCTTATGGATTTGTGAGATTCATTCATGCTCTTTATGCAATTCATGTTAACGTCATAGAGTAGCAAATATCTTTTTTTCGGATCAGTAGGGATAATGTTGGCAGGTGATGTTAACCCTTGCAGATCATGATAAGTGAGCTGGTCAGCCATTATAATCTTCCCTTCATGAGGGAACATCATGAGACAGAATAAATTTGATGCCACTACTCACATGGCATACATGTAACTCCTTTCGAGGAGGAGGTTGTAGTCTAGTTGAGCATTGATGAATTCTGTGTTGATTAGTACTATCTTCTCGGCTAGCGTGATGCAGACATGGGGGAGGATTCCCTAGGATTTAGTGGGATTTCCATCATAAGCCCATAGAGTTGTAGAGGACGGTTGCAAAAATTGGGACTATTTTGTTGTGCGAACACTTGTCCCAACGGGGCGGGTGGGGCGAGGGCTTGAACTGGTTGCACTGGTGGTGCATAGTATATTTGTGGGGGTGGTGGTGCCACAAATGTGGGAATTTTCCCCACATACTGCTGCGTTGGCCAAGCCATTTCCTGAGCCTGCTGCGGTGGCACAGGTTGCGCATAGGAATTTGTCGCTCCAGACTGAGTCATCATTCTTGCATAGTCCGGAACTTGGTTCTGTTAAGCAACACTAGCAGTGTTGCTTGTTTGCAATGTAACAACAGGTGGTGTCGGTCGAGGCTGTGGCTATTGGGAGACTGATCCTATGATGACATCAGCAGCATGGGATGCCCCCGGTGTGTTGTGATACGAGGTATTTAGATGGAGAGCATCTGGAATGATGGTGTATAGGTATCCAGAATGAGCATAGATAAGGTCAAATTGTTCGGCCTTCACTATGGCCTCTTCTTCGAATTGGGGACATTCGGATGCGACATCCTTTTCTATGGGTGGGAGCAAGGTCTTAAGGAGCCAATCTAAGAAGATCTTGTCATCAAGTTGGATTTTGCATAAGCTACGGCATCATCGCCACTCATGGATATGGTCAGTTATGTGAGTGGCAGTGCTTTGATGGCAGGATAACAGGATCTCCACCCCTTCGTCATATCTGACAAGGAGTTGGAAATACTATAGGAACATGAAGGCTAGGGAGTTGAAGTCTAGGTACTTGGCTTGTGGCAGCTCAATGTACCATTTGACCATGGTTCCTGTAGGGGTATATTGCAATAGTCTCATCCTGATGGAGTTGTCTATGATGCTCTTGGATGAGCACCATAGATGGAATGTCATTATGTGGTTTTGGGGACATTCCCCTGCTTTGCCTTCAAACTTGGGGATGTCTGATGGTAGATTAGTTGGCATTGGAGGCCAAAAAGCTTGATGGTGGATGGGGTCATTTGTTAATCTAGCCAAATTAGGCAAGTTAAGATGAGCCATGAAGGGTATATTTTACCCCAAGTTGATGTGGGATGGGGTTGCGATGGTGGTGGGGTTTATAGGTGCATAATGCATCTGCATAGCTGGGGGTGCTTGTGGTGGCACCATTACGAATGGGCCAATGCCCTCAAATTTTGTGGGTGGGATAGTATGAGTGGTGGGGACATTTCCTTCATGTATGAAAATATGGGCAATGTAAGTGGATGGTCCACTGCCCCCCTGTGTGGCAAGAGGGGCAGTGTGTGTGGAGGGGCCACTGCCTCAATGTGTTGCAAGTGGGCCAGCTTGGCTGGTCACTATGGGTGGTGGAAGATGACTAATGACAGTCTGCATGACTGTGCTTGGGCCACTTGCCAGGTTGTGGGTGACAGGTTGTGATGTGGACATGGGTCCACTTGCTAAAGTTAAGCTAGAAAATGGATCTGGGTTGGCACTAGCCATGGGGCTTGATGGTGCGGTGTGGAGTTCTGGTTCAGACTGATATGGATATGAATCAAAATCAGAGGCTGTGTGGCCCTCTGATGGTGTGGGAGATCACTGAGAACGACTTTGACGGTGTCAATCGAGTGTTCTGAATGGTGGTGGTTCGACTTTTAGGCATGAGGAAGAGCGTGGAGGATCAATTGTGTTTGATTTTATGTATGAAACTGGTGGGAATGATATTTGGACCCTAGTTTCAGTGGCTTCCTATTGGCTATAGGTGGTCACTTGGCCACCAAGACTACCAAAAGACAACACTTGGCTTGTTCCTCATAGGTGTTTCTACTCAATCGAAAGAGGTCGTTGCCTGTTTCACTTGGCAATTCCTCTCAGCGGCTAGCTACTTTGGGGTTCCTATGGTGCTCCTCACAATGCGTTTCTGGGAAAATCCCAACTACTTCCCATAGTTGAAGTAGTCAAGGACTTATGTCCTCAAAGACTGCAGAGTTGTTTGTACTTAATGTAAATTGGTAAATTTTAAGGCTCACTCAGCGTCATGAATTGAGTTGGGTTAATTAGTTGGTATGGTGTATTTGTTTGTTTGTATTTATAGTATTTGGTTGCTGCAAATGGTTTATGAATCCATCATGGTAGACTTCATGTCATTGTGTTTATGTATGTAAGCATTGAATAATCAGAAATTGTGAAAAAATACAGTGATTAACCCTCAATGTTTGCGGTCCTAACTAGATGTCTACCTCACATTGATATTCCTCTTCAACCAAGAGAAGGTGTTGGGCTCTCAACACAATAGGACTAAGCCCATCCATAGATCCTCAGGTCACCTCCCAGATGCTAGGTTGGTCAATAGGGAGGATGCTTAGCTCCATGAGAATCCCTCCTTCTCTACCCCCTCTACCTTCTAGGTCACCTGATTTTAATGGTTTGGAACAATATAGTGGAGTGCCTAGATCTATAAGAGCTTTCCCTTCGTTGTATCCCAGAATACCCCGGAGGGTGATGACTAGGTAGAGGAGGAAGGGGAAGCAAGATGGTTAATTTTAGGTTGATTTTAGTTAGGCAAGGTTCATTTGATTAAGACATTAACATTTACCTGGCATTTACACATTGTTTATGAAAGAAATTGCAGAAAATGAAAACAAAAACTTAAATTGGCTTGCAGTGCTGGACAGAGGCGGCCGAGCCACACTGACAGTCCTATAAAACTGAGATTTAAGTGTTATTAAACTAAAATTGAAGTTCTGTTTGATAGGTCACACATTTCTGATCAAATATGGCGAGGGGGGCATGAGATTTTTTTAGAAACTGGCGAGGGGGTCGCACAGAATGCAGAAACAGTAGCAGACCGAGTTTTTGGGTTGAATTCACACTTACTTGGGGATTAAGTGCACCCCAGTCTCACTTTTGGCCCTGATAAGAGTGTCTTGCTCCGGATTTGGGGTTTTTGTGAGATAGAGTCAAATCTAGCCTACAGTAACTTGTGCCGTGGCCAATCTAACTCGATTTTTTCTATTAGAGGCTTCTGTAGTACTGAAAATAGGAAATAAACTGAATTTAAGATGGATTTAACAGAAATTTTTTAAAACTAGGGAAAGAAATTTAAAAACTTGAAAACTAAAAATTTGGACCAAGGATCCTGTGGGATTGACCTGGTATGGTCACAAGTTTTGTACTAGGGATTTCTCCCTACTACAGGGGTAGGGATGGCTCCCTTCTATCTATAGGATAGAAGGGTAGGTTCCTGCTAGTGGGTAAATGCAGAAAATAAAAATGCAATGTAAATAACAGAAATGAAATATAAGCTAAGAACAGAAAGAAGATAGATGGAAGCACTGGTGAACCCCTCTGCAAACATGGGTTAGGGTTCTGCGTCCTAAGACCTGCAAACAAATCCTAAGCTATAGTAAAACCTGTAAAACAATGTTAAGCATAAAACCTGCAAATGGAAACAAGGGTTAGAAAGCAAATACAACTAAGAAACAAATAAATAAAACATGAAACATGGATATACCTTCTCTGGTGGAAATGGGACACCATGCCCTAGCTTGTGGAAGCACCTCTCTTGGATGGGGAGCTTTGGCTCAATGGGAATGGAGGAGAGGGAGTGTGGGTGGCTTGAGACGCAAAGGTGTCTCAAGGAATCCATGGGTAACATAATGATATGTAAGGGAGAATTTTTTTGAGAGTGACCCCCAACACTCCTTTTATAGCTTTTCCAAGGGTTTTAGGGTTTTAAGCCCTTGGTCAGGGCTTTAGACCCTTTTTTTGGCTTTTAGCCCCTTCCTCCCTAAATTTAGCTCCATTTAGGGTCTTAGCCCCTTTTGGGGGGCTTTAGCTCCTAGGAGACTATTTTGGGATCCTTTTGGGGGTTTTTAAGCCCTTTTCTTCATCCTTAGGCTATTTTGAGGGTGTGGGGGTCTAATGGAGTGATATGAGGGTCATGAGATGGTGTCCTTGGGTGGTGTAGGCCATAGAGAGCTATGTGGGGTATTTTTGGGTTAACACACTCTCCCAATTCTTTGCACTAATCTCTTCATTCTGCTGGCCAAATGCTTTGTCCAATCTCGACCAAATTTCACTTGGGAATTCAACAACATCAATGAGATAGCGCATCCAAGGAGGAATGGATAGAAACATGGATCTATATGCTATGTCATAGTTATTGAGCCAAAAATATTTCTCATCATCGAATTATGGCATTGCTACAACTCTAATAGACATACCAAAGAGCTCATGGCTCTTAATATATGCAATCATATTCAATTTCCACTAAGCGTGATTCAATGATTATATAGTATGAACTAATATCAAATCCATATTGAAGTTATACAATAGAGGTTTCTGCAATTTTCCTCTTCAAATTCAGGAACAACTTTGAATCCAAGAATTTGTACATGTAAATCAATCAAGTATGTAAGCTTAAATAAAAATTCAAAAATGTGATTGTTGTCATGTTGTCAATTCAATCACAACTTCTTCTACAGTCAATGGAATCAAATTTCATTGAAGACATATTTGAGATATCAAATATTTATTTCAAATCATATAAGGAACCTGACCTATCTCATCCTATGGAGTGAGGAATATCAAGCCGAAATAGAGGGTACTGGTGGATGTGATCTGTTGCAAACCTCTAATATTGAACTGAACATATCTCTCAAACTAGAGACTCAAATCTAATTCCGTGAAAAAACCATTTCAGATCATGGAAAGATATTTCAAACAAGATATGGTAGGACCTCTAAGATGACCTATAAATGATGTGGTAACTCTTCAAAGTTGGATGATATTTTCAAATTTTGTTGTTGAAATTGTACCTACACAAAACTAGAAAGAATTTTTTTTTGTAGCATGACCATGCTCTGATACCATATTAGATTATGACTGGTAGACCTTGGGAAAAAATGGTATTCACATAGATTGCACAAGAGAAATAAGAGAAGAATGATTGAAGAAGAATATGATAAATCTTTCATTAATGATTATTTACATTATGGGTGAATATATAATACAACATCAATGAATAATTCGAATAGCTACGTAGGTAGTTGAATCTACCAACATATACTTACTCTAGAGCTTACTAGGAGTGGGAAAATCACCATTATAGCTAACTAGTTCAACTCCAAATCATGAAAATAGTTAATAACCTGTTACAATCAGTTAAAATCAGTTAACTGAAGAGGGTAGGTGAACAAAGGATCCTATAATCCCTTCAATCATGCAAACTGGTGCTAGAGACACTGGAAGTGATCTAATTGATGGGGATAGAAGTTTAACTAAGGGTAAATGATGACTAACTGGACTCAACTGTTGGATATTGTTGGTGGCACTCCTAGTGGGTTCCTATAAAATAGGGATTGATCCTTGGAGATCCAAAATGCATGCATACATGTGCAATACGTGACATATATCCACTATTTATGTCCCCCATGCACTGGTGAAGTGATGAGACCTCCTAAGCTAGAGAAATTAATCAAATAGACTTTATGTGGTCAAAGAAGACAAAGAGAGGATTAATAATAATCCTAACATATAGATTAAGGAGCCTCTACTTGTGTCATGTCGATAGGATTTTGGTGTTAGAATAATAAAAAACCATTCCTATACTTGGGATATAAAATTGAATCATTTTGGTTAAATTCCTAGGTCCTACACTAGCTAGTTGGAATCCACTTGCATTTTTGTGTTCAAAATTTCCAAAGTTTCCTTCAAGAGCGCTTTGGAAATATTCTAGATAGTATTTTGACAACCCATCACACTACCCAGTTTAGCAAGTGTACATTCCTGCCTTATCCAAAGTTTCTTTCTTTTCAATAGATTTTAAGGAAAAAAGTGAAAGCTAGTCTAAGGAAACTTTCTATTTTTTGTCACAACTCACTCTCCTTCTTTTTCTCTCCTAAAAGCATGATTTTGTCAAATTTCCTTCACTTATCAATGTTAACAACTCATTCATCCAATTCGTGAACATCTTGATAGATTTGGAAAGTATTTTATGCACCTATGGGGTATTGACACAAACTCAGTCAACAAAACCAGTTGACAAGGGTTTCCACTCTGTAGACAACCAAACCACTGTGATCTCCCTGAGCACCATCCCAGACAGGTTTTATACCATTCGAAAACTCTTGCAGAGAAGATGAAGTCTCACCCAAGCTGTTCGAGGGAGAGCTGACGAAACCAGGTTTCTGTAGAATGATAGAGGACCATGTGCATCTACTTATCAACTTAGTGCAACATTATCAAATCTGATCATTCAACTTATGATTTAACAAAACCTTTTTATCATTCCATATATCACATTATTATATCATAACTGCAATAAATGCATTGATGCACAAAAATATCCAACATAATAACTTCATTTAAAGCAGGGAAACATCACATCATTTACAAATCCATGTTGCAGATACACATTGCATTCATAATTGAGTCATATAAGACAATAAAATAGGAAAATAGAAAAGAACACAATGATTCAGCTCAACTTCCATCATGTCATATTAACTTCTGCACAAAACCATATATTATCCAAAACATTTCATAGATCAATAGATCTTAATTCATGTGCAAAGCACACAATAATACCAAGACATAAGATGTGCCAAGCATAAGATTCAAAAGTGCTCTCTCA
This sequence comes from Pseudotsuga menziesii, assembly GCA_001517045.1. Taxonomy (NCBI): domain Eukaryota; kingdom Viridiplantae; phylum Streptophyta; class Pinopsida; order Pinales; family Pinaceae; genus Pseudotsuga; species Pseudotsuga menziesii. The sequence goes on along the minus strand of LPNX010231044.1, from coordinate 568,732 downwards.
AGATGATTAACACTTGTAATTCTACATCTACTTATAGGCTTGTGCCTTTACATTCGTGGTCAACTTAGACAACTTTGTAGCTAATTCTTAACTGACTCTACAAAATAATGACTAATATCCACAATATGTGGTCAAAGATACAAAATATGACCCAAAATACATAAAATATTCTAATCTCTAACTTGCGCCCCATCTTCTACTTGTGCGGTGTCTTTGAGCTTGTGCAACATCTGTGATGTTGTGCAACTAAATTATCCCAAAACCATCTTCCAACATGCCCCCAACACAATCTTGTGGCTCGCCCTCGAGCCATGTTAGTTGGACAAGGTGTACTTAGTGATATTTAGTTTGAAGTCATCGTATTGCTGAGTAATCTCCTTTACCTATTCTTTAAAATTCTCAGCAATATCCTGACTTCCTATCAATTCATGCTCCAATGGGTGCTCCACCATCTTCTCAGCAACCTCCTTTTTTCCTTCCTGGCTAGCCTACAGCGTAGCAACTGCCTTAACCAAAAAATTTGCTCCAATATCTTGGAACTCATATAACTTCTCACTTTGCCTCTATTTTCTTTCCCTTACTTTTGCGACGCACTGTTGCAACTCATTGAACTACGCAGACCTTGTAATATGAACAACCGGTGGCATTTATCTCAGTGTCATATTTAGTGTCTCTAGTTTCCCCTCTTCCTCCTGCAAATTCTTGTTTAGTTGTGCCAATTGATCATCCTAGACTACGCTACTCCAAAATTGCGTAGTCGTGTCCGTGACCTTCTTCGCTGCCTACACCAACTCTTCTAGCTATGTCACCACATCCTCTATGGAAATCTTCCTCTCTACAATTTGTTTAGGTGGTGTGTCTAGATGCACCAGAGCATTCAAAATTTTAATTTCATGCCCCAACTGCGTGATGATCATCCTGATCCGTTGCACTTGAGCCTCTACATCCTCATTCGCAACAACTTCCAGAACTTGTAGACATAATTCAAATATTACATTTTCCAATTGCACCCTGCAGTCCCAAATTTGTGCCTTCTCAACTACTCATCAATCCTGATGTTTTTTTAATTCCTCAATATCCTTGGCGCTTTTAGACCTTAACTCCTCTTATGCCATCTTCAATGCTTCAACCTTTTTTTGTGCTTCTGCTTCCTTCTCCTGTGATCGCAAAAAATGACCACTGATGTTTTGTTCTTTGTCTTCCAACTCCTAATTGGAGACTCTTTGCATATGCACCAATGTCTCCGTGGATAGCACATTGATGTCAATAGACAAGTCTTACAACTGCTATAGGGAGGAATTTAAATACTCATTGATGGTCTTAATCGTAGTTGGGGGATTTTGAACATTCCTAACCCACATCCCAGTATTGATTGAGATAAAGTCCTGCATAGTCTCTCCCTCTAGCGTGTTCTTTAAAATTGCATCACATAATGAATCAAGTTGTGTTCTTACCTCAGCAAATCCCTCTTGTGCGTATTTCTTCATCTCTTCGGCCACTACATCTATCGCATTTGTAATTTCCTTAATGAATCATTTCAGTTGTGCGTCCATTCCTAGTGTTGCACCACTTATTGCACCCTATTATGTCATTTTTCCATCCTTGAATCGTCAAATACACGCTCTGCTTCCAGGTCAGTGGATGTCTCGGTCTACTCTGCATGAAATTCATGGTGACTCTGTTGGTCATCCTTATGCACAGGATCAATAGGTTCATCAACTAGGGGTCATGTCGATACTTATTCCAAATTGACTGGTTCTCTCCATGTTGTAGGCCAATCATTAACAGTCACTTCCAATTCCCCATCAGACAACTTGTAAGGTGTCGACAACCATTGCTTGTCTGGGTCATGTTGCGCTTATACATGAATGGCGTGTGGACTGACTACAAACCAAGTAATCATTTAATACTTCATCGCAGCTTCCTCGAATGGCCTCAGAAATTTCACAGCTGCCACCTGTAGCACTTCCCAATAGATCCAAAATTGGATAGCATAGTCCTTCAATCTTTCAGGCTCCCTTACCCACCAGATATTTTGGTAACGTGCACCCTTACAAACTTTTGCACTTCCACCTCTATTACGGAGAGAAATTCCTATGGCTTGCGGTACCACAATAGACAGATTAACACCAGAAATCAATCCTTCCCTATATGCAAGAGAAACCAAACATCTAACAATAAAGGATCTCGATTCGCACCTTATTCTGGACGGTTGAAGTAGATCCCCGTTGAGCTTTTCCACTCTCACTTGTAGTAGCAATTTGTTTCCTCAACATTCAGCAAACAAGACAAGCATGCTATATATAATTGTGTTAGACCTACTCTAGCATATACAATCAATAACATATAAGCATTTACAAGCATCGATGGATCAAATACTCATCTAAATACACATTATTGGACAGGAAAATATATTTCTATTGATATAAAACATAGATTACAATAGTGACAACCTCTATCGACACATCTGCGAA
>LPNX010231044.1:531039-554841 GCA_001517045.1 Pseudotsuga menziesii | reverse complement strand
CCTTTTGCACTGTTTCATTCTTCAATGGCTGAGTAAATTGTGAGATCTTCTTTGTGAGTTGTGTGTTTGTCTACAGATCTATATGCTCAAATTTACAAGGGGCAAATGAACCACCTCAACCTTGATTGTGACAGTCTTTCCTCCCAAATAGACCTTAAGAGAAGGAAGAATTCTGTGTGGATGAAATGATCTAGCATCAAAGGAAGTCAACATGGTAGCAGATTTAGACAACTCGGGGGAACCCAAACCCTTCCAACATGACAAAGACATCACAGAAGAAGCAGTGCCTTTGTTAATCACAGTGAATTTGATGGTCATGTTAAGAAATTCTACATGAATCAAGAGAGACACATAGTAAGGAAAGCAAGGCTATAGTCCTGTGGTTTCAAATTTGATGACGGAGGAAGAGTTATAATAATTAACACCAAGAGTAGAAAGCAAATCCTTCCTTTGCGAAGGACAACTCTGAAGTACTTCAAGTGCAGACATCGCACAAGGAGTGTGGCCCAAATTCTTAACAACAGAATAGTTCTAGGCGACTCGGGCATAAGGATTGTGTCCCGAATTCTTTAGGACTCCCTTAGGAATGTGATATGTGACTTCAGGTTTATCCGCAGGGTTTTTAATACACAAAGGACTCCTGGGTGGAGCAGGTTCCTTTCCAAGGTTTGGTTGTGGCGAACCATAGTCCTTCGCATGGGTCACAACCTTAGTATCACACACCATGTTGATGCAACCATGACCACTAATAGCTTCCAGTGGATCTTGATCTCCACCAGACTGATCATGGGTCCTCAAGTTCATGTTTTGATTATGGGGTAAAGGATTGGTCAGCATAGTTGGGCCCTGTGCTATGAACCTTGAGGCATCTTCCATATGAGGGCACAAGTGAGTGAGGTGGTTATCCTTACACAACTTGCAAGGAAACTTAACCTTATGTTTATATTACTTGTCTCCCTCAGTACTGCAGGCATTCTTGTCATTAAAATTGGCATTTTCATTCATATTCCCACCCTTACGATTGTTTTTACCCTTTTTCTTATTCCTTCCGGGTGGCTGGTTACCCTTCTGGTCCGATGATTGCACCGAAAGCACACTCGTCGTTTGGGTGGGTTGAGATGAAGTCGTGGCTTGTCCCAAGGTATATTGGTTGATAGACAATTGAATCACTTGTTGTACAACTGAATCCACAGGTTTGGTACTCATACAACCAACAATGCCATCGGCATGTGATCGAGGTTTGACCTTAGGGTCGAAACTAGAACGTGGAGCATTAGGAATGATCTCATATAACAATCTGGATTGAGGATAAATCAAATCCAATTCCTATGCCCTAAAAATGGCTTGTTCCTCATTCTGGACTCTGGATGTAGAAACATCCTTTGCTATATAAGGCAGTAACAATTTAAGGAACCACTCAGGGAGAAACTTGGGTGGTATGAAGGCTTTAATCAATCTCTTCTGTCTACGCCACTCTTGGATATGGTCCAAGATATGCATGGCTTTGTCTTGTTGAAATGTTGACAAGAGTTTTGTACCAATGTCATAATGCACTGGTATCTATAAGTGATTAAGAAAATTCATAGCTAGGTCATCGAACAAAACAAATGCCCCCCTAGGTAATTCTATGTACCATTTTTCTACACAGCCGGTGAGGGTGCATTGAAACAACCTTAAACGGATTGAATCATTGTCTAAGGAATTAGAAGATCACCAAAGGTGAAATGTAGTAACATGTTCACTAGGATCTTCTCCTAGTTTTCCCTCAAATTTTGGAATGTCCGAGGGAATCTTGTTAGGGACAGCTGGACAAGTCGGGTCATGAGATACCAGATCGTTTGTTAGTATCGACGAGTCAGGTAAATTTAACGTTGCGAGGAAAGGGAGCATAGGTTGAACAGGTCAACTCCATGCTCTGTGATAGTTTTGGTTCACATAAGACTGATTATCATAACCACCATGGCCATGGCCATAGTATCCTCCTCCCGTTTGACCCGTGTAGGGTGGCATGGAAGCACCATAATGTGGTGTACCTTGACTATGTGGAGCTACAAAGCCATAATTTGGGGAGTAAGCGGGTTTTTGATACCCATACCCATAAGGTGAATAACCTTTTCCATACTATGGTCCATAATATTGTCCATGAGAAGCTCCATAAGATGACCCATGAGATGTCCCATGAGAAACTCCATAAGTAGGAATATGGGGAACTCCTTGCGATAGACCATAAGATGTTCCAAAAGTAGTAATATGACCTCTTGAGACAATAGGAGGTACTTGACTCAGAGACATGACTATGTGAGTAGCAGCAGTATAAACATGACTAGTAGCAACATTTTTGGCCCGAAGGACCATGCGAATGAGGGGGAGGAATAGCATTCGAAGAACTAGGAATAGAGGACAAAGGGACATGTGAAGTGATGTAAGTGGTATTCCCTATAGTCACTCGTCTTGGTTCTAGTATCTAAATAGGACTACTAACACCAAGTCTAGGATGAACATGTGATGTAGCCTCCACCACCAGGATGGAGGGTGCAATGTGACTTGTGTTCCAAAATCTCTCCACATGGAAAGGAATAGGAGTGCCCCTAGGCGTAGTGTCAGGTTCAAATTTCGACTCGGCATGTTGTGCCGAATCCTATGCAGGGATACCAGACGTGCCATAACTAACAAAACTAGTGCTTGAAGGTTCATGATAGGTCTCATCACCCAGAAACCAATACTGATGACCAATGAATGAGGGATCATACCTGGAGTGCGTAGGTATATCAAGTGAAGGATCATATACAGGAATAGGATCTTCTTCTCCAACCTTGTGAGGTGGAGAAAACAACTTAGTAATTTCATTTTCATGATCTCCCATCGTGTGTGAATCAATGTGAGAAGTAATCCACTTGCACTATCTGTTTCTCTCTCCCAAAGGAGATGTAGAAGGAGAAAGTCCTGCTAAACGATGATAACGGTGAAGGGCTGCACCTGAATCCACAATGAATCAAAAAAATGAAAAGACTCTTCTAATTACACAAACCCTAAGAAAGCTAGCGTGTAGAAAGCATACATGTATATAATCAAAATCCAATCACAAGCAAACAAGGGTAGGATATGTGAGCTCCCGAATGAAGCAGGTATGTCTTTCCTAGGAGAGGCTTGAGACTCCCATACACAACAAGCGGAGGTTTGTAACCAATTATTGTAGCCCTCAGCTTCAACGCATATAGCGACTATGGGGTCCGACCCCAAACTGGCCGAGACACCTGCAGAAAAACCCCTATGAAGTACCCCCTCAATAACCTAGGTAAGGAAACTAAGGTAACCTCAATATAATCAATGCTCAGGTGGACAGTCGCAGGCAAGATTGACTGTATGGGAAGGGTAGCAAATCTTGAAACTCTCGAAAGACCCCCAGATACGAATACAATCCTAGAAATATCTCTGGTGCTACTCAGTTATGACCAGGGGTCATCCCAATCATTAACCACTCACACTACCTCGTGCTTAGCTCCCTTGTAATAGGAGGATCCTGAGAAACACTAATTATAACAAGGAATTTCACACTCTCACATGGACATACAATACATGTTTTGTTTAGTGGTCTTGGAGAATTTACTCGCAATGAACTATTCCAAGACCCTAAAACCTAATCTTATTGGTGTACCCTATAAAAGAAAAAAGTGTAATCCATTTTAATTAAGCATTGATTTTATTTGGCTTATTACTCAAAAAGGTAGATGATCATGCAACCAATGGTGTTATGACACAACATGAAGTAAAATGCACACCTAACAATCAATGCAAATGCATTGTGTTGAATGAAAAATAGGGCATGCTACTATGTGAAATGCAAAATTTTCTTCAAATTACAAATGCAATCATTCCTATATGAAAGCCTGAATAATACTTCTCTAAGAAAACCTAGTGCAAGTACCATGCAAAATGCAAAGTGAAATGATGCATAATGATGTAAAGAAGCAAATATTTTTGGATTTTTTGAATAAAAATGAGATAATAAAGAAAAAGACTTACTCTACCACCCCCAGACTCTGCAAGCACTATCAAACAATAGCCACGCAAAGCACTAAGGTAAAATAGACGTAATGCACTAATCCCAAAACAAAAAATCGAAAATTCAATGACAAGAACATTCTTAAAAAAAAAAAACCTAAAAGGTGTCTCTGGTTAGAAACATAGGTGTATACAGACTCTAGAAGCATCTAAGGAGACTCAGCAATCATCAAAACTCACCCAGCAACACTCAATCTTCCTCTAAAAGGAAAAACTTAGGGCATATGTGACTGTGTGCAGAAAACCCACATATATACGTGGATATCTCAGTAAAAAATGCGTGTACATGTGACTCTGAGGCAAAAACTCGCGTACAGGAAGAAAAATAGATAAAAATGAAGGAAAACAGATAAGGTGAGATAAAATTGACTCCTATCAGACACTACGAGGAAAACATGGCCCCATACTTGACTCAAAAATAGAGAAATCAGAGCAATTCAAGAACATTGAATGTCGATTAAAAACCCCCAAAGGAAAAATGACTAGGAACTCCCCACCAGAGTCTCCAATTCTGTTACGGAGAGAAATTCCTATGGCTTGGGGTACCACAACAGACAGATTAAGTCCAGAAATCAATCCTTCTCTATATGTAAGATAAACCAAACATATAACACTAAAGGATCTTGATTTGTACCTTATTCTGGATGGTTGATGTAGAACCCCATCGAGCTTTTCCACTCTCGCTTGTAGTAGAAATTTACTTCCTCAACATTCAACAAACAAGACAAGAATGGTATATATAATTGTGTTAGACCTACTCTAGCATATATAATCAATAACATATAATCGTTTATGAGCATCCATTGATCAAATACTCATTATTGGACAGGAAAATATATTTCTATTGATATAAAATAGAGATTACAATAGTGACAACCTCTATCGGCACGTTTGCGAATCGAAGAAACTGAGTCCCCCACTCGGGCATCCACCACTTTAATCCTCCATCTCTCGATAGCAAGCTCACAAGAAAAATGCAAGCTTGGGAAGAACATAAAGTGCTCTAAAGGACAAAGGAGTGTAGACTCAAGTATAATCTCTCGCAACAATGGACTATAGTTTCCTTGCTCTTCAATTCCTCTCCTTTCAATGTATCCAAAGGGTTCCTTATATAGCTCTTCAATGGGGTAATGGAAGGTCGAATCCGAGCGATCTCAAGGCATATGGAAGGCCAAGAGACAAGTGACTCGGATCCACATCAAGGAAAACTCCAAAATCATTTGGCCTTTTGCACACATCCTGATGTACACGGGTTTAAGGGTCAAATCCATGTATATACGTTAGAAAGGGATTAAAATTCATGTATGACAATTATTCAATGTTTTTAGGGATGATATTGGAAACATCAAATGTACAAAAATGGTCCATGGGGTCTAAAGAGTCTGCAGAGGGACAAGGAAGGAAATAAAAGTTTGATACACCATGTGTGGTAAAATCAGCTATAACAACCTCCATGCCTTGATAGTCATATGGCTCCATCCAAGCCATGAGCATGATCAAGATCAATAACCAACTATATGTAAATGAGCGCTCTCTCACCTACACTCACACTGCATCCTCTGCCAACTGGTTCAATTAAAATATAAACAAGTTCATTTGTACACCTTCTACGCATTGCTCTACACATGTAATAACCCTCAAGTTACATTGGACGGGGCGGCTCTTCCTGACCACTTTGCTAGCCAAAATCCTTGCTCCAATACGCACTGTCTATCCATTGATACTATCAATGTGGTAAGCCCACCCATCGTACTGAAAACCATAGTGGTTCTTCAATCCCACCACAAGTATCTTGTCATTATCCTTTCCTCTAAAATACTATGAGGGGTCTGTCCCATCCTTAGGCAGCCCCGTGATTTCTGAGATCAATTCTACTGTGATTTTGACTGGTGTGTCCAACCATAACGTCCCACCATGAAAACAGGCCTAAAGCTTCTGTACACAGGAATTAGCCTCATTTAACCACCCAAAATATGGCATGTTAATCAACCCCAACAATCCTTCTTTATTCATCCCACTCTCCCTGTCTTGCAAAATGTGTTCTATCGGGATGCCTCCTACTGCTACCATTAGCACATATAGTTCCTTCATAACATCATCCAATGCGAGCAATTCATTGTCATCATACTTCATCTGCATCATCACATGAATGATGTCTGTGATGCATACCATCCCCCATGGTATCATTGACATATTTAATTGGTACTTATGATTCTTGGTGAGCTTCCTGGGCTACGCACCGGGCTGATAGGGCAGTATATACATAGGGATATCCTCAACAGACACCCCTGCATGAGCTACTGATTCCACAATTCCTGAGATCGAGGGACTCATCTTCGTAACTTCCCCCTCTACCCTCACAGATGTTCTAATAGGCCTCTTCCTCAATGCTGGGGAGGTAGGCTTCTATCCCTTCCTCTTCTTCTTAATAACCTATGATGATCCTATCGGCATAATTGCAACTTCTTCCTCGACGGTTATCGGGATGACTAGTGATTCCCTTTCACTCAAAATCTCAATCATGATTGGTTCACTCTACATGTCACACCAATGTCCCACAATGCTCAACAGTCGCTCAACCTCACTTTACATGGAAAATCACTCAAATTGCTATGACTTTTCTCTGCAACTCTTCAATGCTACTCAATCCTACACAATGGTGTCTTCTGACCGCATCCAGCCCCTTGTTATAGCATCAAGTTGATCCCATACCCATCATGACCAAATCAACACGATCCGTGTTTCCTCATCATGACCAAATCATGCATTAACTGCCAAAATCTGTCATCAATCCTGTCAATCCAACAGTCAAATTCACCATCAATATGCATCTCTTCAACAAGCATAATTGGTTAACTAATTTAACTGTTTACATTTTTATTATTATTTAACTACGTTGCAACCCTGTAGCTATCATGACAAACCTTCCTAATTGTGCTATTGACTCCCCTACTTGCTCGCCCACTTCCTCCTAGTGCTCCATCCTTCTATCTATCCATCCTTCCTAAAAAAAAATTCCATTGCATAGTTCCTCAGCCATAGCACAGTTTTGGGCCCGTCCTATAAGGTTTTAGCCTGCTACCGTTCACTATATTTGGTAGCATCTCATCATCTAACTGTTGCAGTTGAAATTCTCCTCCTAAAGTAATGGAATTAATGAGATATGGACCTAACCAATGCATCTATAACTTACTTGGATGCTTCATGAACTTGTTGTCGTACAAAATCACCAAGTCTCCTTGTTGAAACTGTTTGTTCTTTATATGTCAATCATGACAAGCCTTCTTTCAATCCTTCTCGATGTGTTGGTGAAAACCCGGAACAAAGCAATCTTCCTAGATCTCCACCAATTGTTCTAGGTTTTCTTCCAATGATGCTTCATCATCCATGCCCATCACTGCTGTGATGCGTAAACTTGGAACAATGTACTCCATAGGAATGACTGCCTCTTTCCCATACACCAATTTGAACGGTGTATGTCCTGTCAATCTTTTGTAAGTGGTGCAATATGCCCACAATACCGCTGGAATATTTAAATCCCAGTCATCGTGGTTGAAGTTACATACCTTTGTAAGTGCATGCTCCAACACCTTGTCAAATTCCTCCACTATCCCATTCGCTTGTGGATGATACGAGGTACTGTTCTTATGTTGTATCTGAAATTCCTTTATTAATGCACTGATTGTGTGATTGATGAAGTGACTCCCATGGTCACTCACCAATATCTTTTGGCACTCTAACCAAGTCACAATGTTGTCAAACAAGAACCTCGTTGTTGTTGTAGCGATGCAATCCACAACAGGTGCAGCCTCCACCCATTTTGTCAAATAATTTGTTGTTGTAATGATATAACACATAACAGTTCTCTTCCTAGGTGGGTTGATTGGTCCCATAAAGTCCACTTCCAATTTATCAAATGGATGCAATGTCACATGAGGTACTCGTGACATCTCATCCCTCTTCGATGGTTTTCCAGTTCATTAACAGACATCGCAGGTCTGTGCATAGTCTGCCGCATCAGTATGAAGGGTGGGCCACCAAAGCCCTGTACAAAGCACTTTCCTCGAAGTATCTCAACTTCCATAGTGTCCACCATTAAATATTGCATGTGATTCTGCCAATATATGTCCTTATTCATGCGATAGGACACATCACGAAAAAATATCATCCTATCCTAATTTATATAGTTGTCTAGCAATCAACTGGAAATATACTGCCTTAATAACCAACTACTTCTTTTGACTTGTAGTAAGGTCCTCTAGAGCAGTTCTCGTTGCCAAAAACTGGATAATTCGATCATAATAATCTTCAACCATATCAACTCTGAACAACTACGCATCTAGTAATCCATCTTTAATGTTTTCTGGTTCCTCACCTATCGCAATTCGAGATAAATGATTAGGGGAAGAATTCAAGTAACCCGGCTTTACAATTGTTTCAAAATCAAACTCCTGAAAAATAAGTAGACAACGACATATCTCCCCCCCCAACACAGGATTATTGACTAGATATTTCAATGCATAATGGTTTGTGAACATCTTGAAATGACTAGCAGGTAATGCCTGAACTTTGTAGCACATATACCATCACCAGACCTTCCCTTTCTATGGTCATATAATTTTTCTCTACAGACGATAGTTTCTCACTAGTGAAAGCAATCAGGTGATCAAGATATCCTTCTCCCGATTGCGCGAGCACCACTCCCAGCACAACGGATGATGCATCCACATGAACATGGAACTCCTTGTTCCAGTCAAGAAAGACTAATATTGGTCCGAAAGCCATCTTGGACTTCAACATATCAAAAATTTCTTGACACTCTTAACTCCATACAAATACAACATCCTTCTTCACTAATTTCTCCATAGGAGTTGTGATCGTAGCATAACCTCATATGAACTTGCGATAATACCCTGTGTGCCCCAATGTCTCTCTAAGCATATACACATTTGTAGGCAGTGGCAAGCTCAAAATCAAAGCAATGTTCGCAGGGTCAACCAACAGTACTTTCTTGCAAATGATGTGACCCAACACCATCCCAAAAGGTGGGAAAAAAATACACTTCTTTGAGTTTAGTGCGATCTGATGCTATTGACATCTTTCCAGCATCAGTCGCAAGTTTTCCAGATGGTCCTTGATCAATCCATAAATTATCCATTCATCCATATAAAGTTCCAAGAACTTCTGAATAAAATCCTTGAATATGGTGACAACAACACGAGAAAATATCGCAGGCACATTCTTCATCCCAAACAACATCACAATGTACTGAAAACAGCCCCATTCAGTAACAAATATTGTTTTGTGTAAATCCTCTTTTGCAATCCTGATCTGGTGATATCCAGAAAAACCATCCATGAAAGAATACATCTCCTAGCCACCTACTCCTAGAACTTCATCAGTGAGTGGTGTTGGAAATGAATCATGCATACACAAAACATTCAATTTGCTAAGGTAGACATAAATCTAAACCTCACCCATCTTCTTATCTTGGACCACCATGGGACCGATCCATTCTGATTCTTTGACTGGATCAATTACTCCAACATCCAGCATTATCTTGAGCTTAGCTTTAACCCTCTCCTTGTATCGTGAAGTCAGGCGATATGGCCTTTGCCTTACTGGTTTCTCATCTAGCTTCAACGAAATCTTCATCTCTCCTAAATCTTCCAGTATCCCCTTCATCTCATAAAACTTCATAGGGGACAAATCCTGAAATTCATGCAACATGTCTATGATATTTTCCATCATTTCTTCATCCCAGTAGTCCTCGACATTTGAAAATTTTGGGTTCTCCTTCGTTCCAATGTTGACCTTCTTGATCCTTAATGGTTGATTCATTGGATCCTTTGGTACATCTGGTGCTGTGACATCCCAACTCCCTTCCACTTCTGGGATATTGATATTCCATATATTTTGATCATCCTCAGGTCCTCTAGTCACATTATAACATTCTATAATCTACTTCATCTGACAATGTGCATGTAGATCCACTAGATATGCGACCAGCACTACCTTCCGAAAAACATCACAGATGAGTTGTAGTGCATTATGAACATCTGTATTAGCATCCGCGAAACTGAAAATGTGAGTGAAGCAAACTGTCAATTCCTCCCATGTAGTGATCTCTCTACACAACTCAACTGATAAAAACCAAGATCACAGAATTTTTTCCAACATGTGGACAAAGGCATGGACCCACTCATCCTTTGGTCATGATGCCCATAAAGTATGACACTCAATCATATGATCACCAGGACTATTCTTCCCATCGTACCTTCTAGCATGGTATACATCTGCATCTCCAAAGAGAAATATCATCAATATTCGGCACTGCAACCATCCAGTGATCGACTTCTTATGAGTTTCCCAGCAACGTGCTGGGGTAGCCTTTAGTGCTTCCTCCAACGGCAGCAACCATTGTGATTCTGATACCTTCTCTTCAAATTCAACAAGAAACTCATATAACTCAGGCAGTCCTTCATAAATTGGCAACTCAATGGTCTCATTCATGACCTAACACAGTGACTACGTAATCAAGCTACACTTTCTTAGCAACACCTCATGCAAGCGGTGCTTCTAGTTCTTTAAGGCATCATCAGATTCAGAAGATGAAGAGCTAGTGCTGTGCCAACCAAGTTCTTTGTTGGCATTTAGATGGATGTGATATTATGAAATGTTATATGCATGATCACATCCCCTAACAACTTAATCCTTCACTAGCTCAACATACATTTTCCCTTCGTTTGGATCCATCGGAGCGATGACTCTGATGTTTTGGTTCTCAAAGGTCATCATGTAATTCTTAAAATTGATCACTGCCATACTATCATTGTCCCATCAAATTCCCAACAATGTGGGATAGGATCCTCAACCATCGACAAATTCAATCACATTGAACACAACATAGGTATTCATCCCTTAAACTTCCAATGCAAGGTGTGGTACTCTCCCAATCGACATTACTCTGGCCTAGTTATCCAATCACATTTGTAAAGGAAATTGGATCATCATTGGCCTCCCCATCTTTTTCCATGTCTCTCATGTCAGAATATTAACATTTGATCCTAGATCCAGGTTGAGTTAATCTACCTCATGTTCCCTAATATGGATATTCATACGCATTTATTTTTCTGTCTTTTTCTTATGCAACAAGTTCACCGTGGAATCCTTCTGCCCCTTATTCGGTCAATGCAACAGATTCTCAATATTGACAAGAGCATCGAGATATCTTGTGAATAACAAGCAACTCTCAAAGAAGTTCTGTAAGGTGCCATGTTGTCACGATGGTCTTGCTACCAATGTTGTATCAAAATTAGTGGGAATTTCATAAACTGGTAAATTACCAGGAGTCCTTCTGATCACATCACGTGCTTCAAAAAATGTGTCTTTCTCACCATCAATGTCGAACTACACCTTCTTCTTCCCAGCTAGCCAAATTTGTGGATGTGGGATATATTCTCCCGTCATCGCACCTCTGCAAGTGATGACTGTGATGTCAACATCCTATGTCCTAGGTTCCACTAAGATCATTGCGACAGTCGATGCATAATTCCGGTTCAATGGATAATTCACAAGTTGATTCAGATTCTGATTTGTATTCTGGTTCTGAATTGGAATTTGGTTCTTGTTCTGATTCTGCAACTGAATCTGGTTCTACACTTGATTTTGGTTCTACAACTGGTTCTAATTCTACAACTGGTTCTAGTTCTTCAACTACAGAACATTTTCTTCCTGCCACCTCACAATCAGTTGTGGACAGTTCTCAACATTGTGATCAATCACAGTATAATAAGTACATGTACACTGAAATTGTGGAAAATATCTTTGATAATGCCCTAGTACACCACAATTATAACATTTCACTGGTCTGTAACCTCATCCTCCTCCTGTTATAGAGGATTTCATCACACTAGGTGAATTACACATTGTATGGCATTCCCCTATCCTGCTGCAGACTCATTAGCCCCTCTGGACCAATTTTTTTCTTTTGATGTGTCCTTGATCATCCCTAAAAACATAAGAAAAGTGATATACGCGGCTTTTTCCCTGATAACCGTGTACATACGTGGATATTCCCCCTATAGTCGTGTACATCAGGATGTGTACATAATCCAAATCCTTTTGGAGCGTTCCTTGACTTGGATCCGACTCATATAACTCCTGGCCTTCCATAAGCCTTGAGATCACACGGATTCGACCTTTCAGTATCCCTTTGAAAAGCTATATAAGGAACCCATTGAGACATTCAAAGCATAAGAGAGAATTGAGAGTAACAAAACTATAGTCCATTTTTTCCAGAACTTATGCTTAAGTCTGCATCCCTTTGTCCCTTGGAGAACTGTTGTGTTCTTCCCAAGCTTGCCTTTTGCTAGTAAGCTTGCTATCGGAGTGATGGAGAATTGAGGTGGTGGAGGCCCAAGTGGGGGATTCAGTTTCTCCGGTTCGTAGACGTGCCATCAGAGGTTGTCACTTGTAATCTCTGATTTATATTAATAGAAATATCTTTTCCTGTCCAGTAATGTCTATTTGAATGAATATTGTATCCATTGGAATATGTCAAATGACTTTACATTATTGATTATATATGCTAGAATAGATATAAAACCATGAAATATAGTATTCTTGTATTTTTTACTTGTTGTTGAGGAAGTATTATATCAATTCAAGCTGAAGATTGGAAAGCTCAATGTGGATCTACTTCAACCGTCCGGAATCAGGTACGAGGTTTGATCCTTTAGTGTTAGACATTTTATTTGTATTGCATATTGGGGAAAGATTGATTTCTGGAGTCTAGCTGTCTGTTGTGGTACCCCAAGCCATAGGAATTTCTCTCCGTAACAGAATTGGCAACTCCGCTGGGGAGTTCCTAGTAGTTGTCCTTTGGGGGAAACAATGGGCTTGAGATTAATGATTTGCTCTTGGTTTCTCTCTGTTTTTGTGTCACATTTTATAGTATGTTCATCCATTCACACTCCCCTTTATTTGTTTGACCCTTGGCCTGCTTTTTACCACTGCCTTCTCTGTATATGCAGGTTTTTGGCCAAAAGTCGCGTATACACATAGATTTTAGACTAAAATCCTTTTTTCCATGCAGTTTTTTGGCCAAAAGTCACGTACATGTGCCTTCCCATGCGGGTTTTTGGCCTAAATCCATGTACATACGCAGTTGTTCTTTATACAGTCGCGTACATCCTCCCTTTTGGTGAGTTTGATGTTGGGGGAAGTTGTTGGGTGGGTTGTGAATGTGGTTGGGTCTTCCTTGGGTCTGATGTTGTCTGTTGGATGCTTCTTTTGTGACCAGAGACTGCTTTTTCATTGATTTTTTCTTTGAAAGTAGTTTTAGTCATTTTTCCTTTTTGTTTTGCCATTAGTGCATTACTCTTTTTGTCTTGGTGTCTTGTTGGGCTTGTCTTTTATACTTGTTGCAGAGACTAAGAGTTTTAGATGAATTTTATTGCATTTTTCATTCTTTTATATTGAAAAATACAAAGTAGTTGCACTCTTAGTTACATCTTAGATATGGATTTGAGGAGGTACTTGCATTGGATTGCTTGGATGAGATTTGTGTTTAGGCTTTCATATAGGAAGGATTGCATTGGCATTCGGAAAGGAATATATATTTATGCATCTCATGTAGTGGCATACCCTATTTTTCATTTGACAAATATTGCACTTAGCATTGTTTGTTATGGTGTGCACTTTTATTTCACTGCTGAGTCTTCATATCACTAGTTGCATGACCATTTCCCTTTGAGTAATTACAGCCAACTAAAATCAACGCTAATTAAAATGAATTACACTCTTTTATTTTCTAGGGTGCACCAATAAGCTTAGGTTTTAGGATCTTGGAATAGTTCATTGTAAGTCAATTCTCCAAGATCACTAAACAACCACAACTAGGTGTCTGTCCAGGGAGTGTGTGAAATCCTTGGTATAACAATCGTTCTCAGGATCCTCCTCTCAAAAGGGAGTTAAGCACGAGGCAGTGTGAGTGGTTGTTGATTGGGATAACCCCTGGTCGTTAACTGTGTAGCACCGACGATATTTCCAAGATTGTATTCGTATCTGGGGACTCTTTCGGGAGTTTTGGGATTTGCTACCCTTCCCATATGGTCAATCCCACCTGCGACTATCTGTTTGAGCTTTGATTATATTGAGGTGACCTTAGTTTCCTTACCTAGGTTATCAAGGGGGTACTTGTAGAGGTTATTCTGCAGGTGTCCCGACCAGGTAGAGGTCGGACAGCACAGTCGCTATATGCATTGAAGCTAAGGGCCACTATAATTGGTTATGTACCTACTCTTGTAGTGTATGGGAGTTTCGGGCCTCTCCCAGGAGAGACATACCTGCTGCATTCGGGAGCTCACATATCCTCCCCATGGTTTGCTTGTATTTTGGTTGTATATTTTCTTAGGAGTGTGCTCTTTGTGCGCTATTTGGCCTTTGGGATCATGGTTACTTGAGTATATTTATGCTCTCTTGAGTTTGGGTCCTTTTATTTTCGGCATGCCTGATATCCTATCACCCATCCTTGGTCCCAGTACAGACACTGGTGTTAGACTTGGGGGCATCACAACCCCTTACCATGCTCGTTGATTTGGGAATGGTCATATTCCATCCTCTACTTCATTTGTGGAGGCCTGTTATTCCCTTCGCTCGGTCTTTACACCAGTGGTCACCCTCATGGGGGGTGGTATTAGATGTGTGAACATTGGGTCTACACCTTACTTTCCTTTTTATGTCCCATCCTTCACTGCATTGTTTCCTTTGGGTGCTATTGTCATGATCATTCTTCCCTATATCCTATAGTTTGGATTCTATATTGACTATTTTGAGATGTTTTGGACTAATATGGTTGTCATGTAGGATCCAATTTTTGTACACTCTCTTTGAGGTTTCGACCCGTTCGTTCCTATCACAGGTATTATGTCTGAACTGGCATATAGGTTAGGATTTCACATCCGTTTGCACTTTTGCATGACCTTATGACCATGTCACTATATCCTTAGGTACGAACCCACTCTATTATGTCACGAAACCTTCTTGCTGCTATAGAAGTGGCATGATATGAGTGGTAGAGCCTCACCTTACATGGGTACCCTAGTTAGCACCTTATTTGCATTTGGTTCCCATGCCGATGTTTCTCCCTTTAGGGTGTGGGAGTCTGTTGTATAGTATTGCCATGACATTTCACAAGATCTTCATACTCCTCTTGATCTTATGCTGGCCATGATCCCCCGGACTCCCTTGTATCAAGTTGTGGATGCATTATCATGAGCTTTTCCTGTCTTATTGAGCTTTATGCCGGCTCCCCTGACATTGTGTTTCAGCTGTATAGCCCGAGCTTGTCTCATGCCTAGCCATGCAGAGCCTTTCTTTATATCCTTCGTAGCTTGATTCCCTTTTTACCGGGAGGGGATTTTCCCCTGAGTGACGATATCCTACGCATGTATCCTTGCATTGAGCATAGGTATGTTCCACTGCTTGGAACTAGTTTGTTTTCCCTAAATGACACTCGTCTCCTCCTAGTTTGTAACTATAAAGCTAGTTTATTCTTTTTTCAAGCTTTTCAAATAACTGAAAAAGACCAAAAAAATAAAAAAACCAAAAATCCGGACAAGAAAAGATATTATCTTTGGCAGCTGTCGAGTCGTGTCGCCTTCGAATAGAACACTGTATATCACATCCATTGGTTGGGTTATAGTTTGACTTAGGAGCTGTACTCATTATCTGAGTTTATCTCCACCGACTGGTTAAGCTTCCAGTCCCCATGGAGCCTCTATTGATGCCTCCTGCATCATAGAGATGTCCCAGTTTGTATATCGAGTCTGTGCTGCCTTCATTCAGTCACCATACGCCGTTATACTCTTGTTCGAAGGAAGTTGAAACCTGAGTCGACCATTCCTCAGTTATCTTGACTTTGCATGTCAGCCATTCCCGGTATAGTTACTGGTTCATGCACCTTATGATCGAGTCCTTCCACATTATACAGCCTTGCTGAGTACCTCATGTTGGATGATGGGGGATGCCCTAATGCCCTCCTTCCAGCGGATTTCATCCCATCGACTTCAGATCATTTATTCTGGGATTGGAGTCTAGATTCATTATTGAGTGCCTTGAGACTTGCAATCATCAATGGCAGGTTCTCTCACCATCGACAGTTTTGGGAATACATCAATGTCCCCTGATCGATGGATTCTCTCAAGTGTTCGACCTCAAAACATTTATTCACACTTGTTAGTTTGTACTCTAGTACCTTGATTCCCATTTTCATTATTGGTGGGTGATCTCGTGTCTATTAATAGTATACATCAATGACCAGTAATTAGACGATGGACTACTATGTTCGACCTCGACACCTCTATTCGCATAGTAGGGCATGTACTCGTAGCGGTGTGTGTAGAAGACCTTCCAGATTGGTGGCATCCATTATATGATACCTCCTTGATCGGGCCAGTGTTCATGAGATTTCAGCTCTCGTGACTTGTTCCAGTATATGTCAGACATTTCCAGCCACTATGGAGATCTTGATCTATTGTATATATTTAGCCTTTGTGGAGATCATGGTCCTTTGTATATCTTCATCATGGAGATTCTAATCTATGTATATTGTAAGTGGCGATGACCACATCGATGTTATCATGCCTATTCATGGCCATTGTACTCTTATGTATCTGGGACTGCTATATGTATTTGCAGTTATATGCAGAGTTGTATTATGGTATTATGCTGATTGGGTGGCTAGTCTTCCATTTGGGTACCTTCATCACTTCACTTCTGGGATGGACTTATAATGTATTTCAGCCATCGTATAACCCCTTTGATCTCATACATTAGGGGGCATCTGTTATAGTGGATTTCATCACACTAGGTGAATCACACATTGTATGGCCTTCCCCTGTCCCGTTGCAGACTCATTAGCCCCTATGGACCACTTTTTGTCTTTTGATGTGT
This sequence comes from Pseudotsuga menziesii, assembly GCA_001517045.1. NCBI lineage: Eukaryota > Viridiplantae > Streptophyta > Pinopsida > Pinales > Pinaceae > Pseudotsuga > Pseudotsuga menziesii. Next base: position 537,822 of record LPNX010231044.1, on the reverse strand, counting down.
CCTTGATCATCCGTAAAAACATAAGAAAAGTGATATACGCGTATTTTTCCCCGATAACCGTGTACATACGTAGATATTCCCCCTATAGTCGCGTACATCAGGATGTGTACATAATCCAAATCCTTTTGGAGTGTTCCTTGACTTGGATCCGACTCATATGACTCCTGGCCTTCCATATGCCTTGAGATCGCACGGATTCGACCTTTCAGTATCCCTTTGAAAATATATATAAGGAACCCATTGAGACATTGAAAGCATAAGAGAGAATTGAGAGTAACGAAACTATAGTCCATTCTTTCCAGAACTTATGCTTGAGTCTGCATCCCTTTGTCCCTTGGAGCACTATTGTGTTCTTCCCAAGCTTTCCTTTTGCTAGTAATCTTGCTATCAGAGTGATGGAGGATTGAGGTGGTGGAGGCCCAAGTGGGGGATTCATTTTCTCCGGTTCGCAGACGTGTCGTCAGAGGTTGTCACTTGTAATCTCTGATTTATATTAATAGAAATATCTTTTCCTGTCCAGTAATGTGTATTTGAATGAATATTGTATCCATTGGAATATGTCAAATGCCTTTACATTATTGATTATATATTCTAGAATAGATCTAACACCATAAAATATAGTATGCTTGTATTGTTTACTTGTTGTTGAGGAAGTATTATATCAATTCAAGCTGAATATTGGAAAGCTCAACGGGGATCTACTTCAACCGTCTGGAATAAGGTACGAGGTTTGATCCTTTACTGCTAGACATTTTATTTCTATTGCATATTGGGGAAAGATTGATTTCTGGAGTCTAGTTGTCTGTTGTGGTACCCCAAGCCATAGGAATTTCTCTCCGTAACACCTCCTCAACCATATCCTCCACCTCGTCCTCCTAGGAATCCTCCGTGAAATCCTCCTTGTTGTTGATACTATAGTTGATTAAATTGTCGTTGCGAGGGATTCGGTTGCTATTGAACATACTGCACTAACTGAGCATACTATGGCTATTGTAGAGCCATCTGCATATGATTATACTATGGCTATGGTACCAATTTCTGTTGCGGTTATTGTGGTACAAACTGCATCTACGGTTGATGTTGTGGTATGAACTGAGGTTGAGGTGGTAATTGTACCACCTGTGCTTGTGGTTGCTGCATTGCCTAATGATTCTCTCCCTTCACATAGTACAATTCATATGTTATTTCCTAGAGTAGGTAATATGCACGAAAACCCTTATCCTCATGCCCCACGGATCGACAAAATGTGTAGTATAGGTTCTTCAAATTCGTCGCCATCTTCTACATATATCTGGACTCTTCATGTCAATTCCCATATACTTGAAAAATGCGGCACCATGGTACACCACCACAACTCAATGGGTTTGACGCTCCTAACAACAGGTAGTTTCTAAAATCTGGGAAATTATCCTTGGTATGTCAGTATGCATGACACCAAATACACCAAACTTTTTCATGATGCTCTTTTCCGTTCTTGATATCTTTCAATTGTTGTGTCATATGTGCTAGATGCATATGAATATCATTCATACCGACTGCAATTTCTCCAACAGGTGAAGCTTCCAACTTCATTGCAATCTCCAGTGCCTCACTCTGTGTCACAATATTTTGTTGTATGAGCAGTAGTCTAATATGAGTAAGCAACACTGCAATGAACTTGCTGAATGTCGCTCATCTCAAATTTGTCTCTTGCCATTAATGTCTTAAATATTTGATCAAAATCCCAAATAGTCTCATTGGATACCATTTAATTTGTTTCAGTTCCGTAATGTATTGTGCTTCATATTTTGGTTTTTTGAACTCTTCAATTAATCCCTTCCTGACCTCAGTCAAGGTATTCACTTGATTCCCTGGAGGAACTTGTACAAATTTCATGAACCAATCTAGTGCACGACCCCAAAGAGTTGTCACCAATTGGACCTTCTTGACTTCATCATCCGTAGTTTGTCTACAGTCCATACTTCCTCACATAGGAACCAATATTGTTCTATATCCTCAGTCCTCTTCCCATGGAACATAGGTAACTTCACATTGTCACCCGCCATCCTGGGCCTTCTTCCTATAGATGTTGATCTACTACTATTAGACTGTTGCTGGAACGTTGGAGACGTCAGTTTTGAACTTGTGTTTCTTCCTCATTGTGATGTAGTGCATGGAGGTGTGGGTAGGTTGTTGTTGGGGGTTGATCTTGCCTCTAATATGGGTGTATTCTAGTCATCCTCTTCATCATTATAGGGTCACTTTGCCCCATGTATTATTCCTTAGTGTTCTTGCATTCTGATCGCAACAAGACCTTCCCATTTCCTCTACCTCTTCTTTTGTCGGAACCTTTCTTCTCCTCTTGTAAGACCACTCTCTTCCTCAACTTCCCTCATAGTCTCTTCGTAACTTGCACCCATCTACCCCATATAATTCCATTTGTCTACCCCCTATATTAGCAGTATCCACATCCCCCGCACACCAAAGTTCTACTACTGAAGGTGCATCTTCAATATGTCATTTTCATAGATGAGCATCTTAATGGACAATTGCAAATACAAAAGGAACCTACCTCGTGGCCCATTGAAGAAATCCCTTTCTCCTTTTCTATCTTATTTAGTTGTATCAATTGTGAACTCGGTGATATAGCCTTCAAATATACTGTCGATCCAAACATCAACATCCCACGATGCTCTTTTTTCTTCCTCCTGCAATTTCTGGATCAATTCTGAGGTCCAGGAAGTTGGCTCACCTCCTTGGAAATTTTTATTGTGATAGGTCAACCACACCAACCACTTATACAAGATTATCATGAATTCATAGAAAAATTACTCGTGTGGGCTGTTGTGTATGTACCTGTCCAGCCACTTATCTGTCGTCAATCCAGGGTTCTGATTTTCCTTCTCAGCAAATTCTCGTAACTTCTAGTTGAACAAATCTTGAATTTTCGATCTCGTTGGATGCCACAACATGTCCTCCCTTCAGTCACACTAAGGTCCTGGAAACAAAACCATTTGTTGACAAACTTAGTAAAAAAAACTAGTCGATAGGGGTTTCCACTCTGTTGACACCCAAACCACCGCTATCTCCCTAAGGACTGACCCACATAGGTTTTACCCCATCCGACAACACTCGCAGAGTAGATTAATTCTCACCTGAGATGTTTGAGGGAGAGATGACGGAACCAAGTTTCTGTAGAATGAGATAGGACCATGTGCATCTACTTATCAACTTAGCACAACATTGTCATATCTGATCATTCAACTTATGCTTTAACAAAACCTCATTATCATTCCACAGATCGCATCATTATATCAGAATTGCAATAAACTCGTTGATGCACAAACAGATCCAATAGAATACATTCATTTAAAGCAGGGAAACATTACATCATTTACAGATCCATGTCATGGATACACATTGAATTCATAATTGAGTCATAGAAGACAATAAAATAGGAAAACAGAAAAGAACACAATGATCTAGTTCAACTTCCGCAATGTCATATTAACTTCCCCACAAAACCACAGATTCTCCAAAATAGTTCATAGATAAACATATCTCAATTCATGTGCAAAGCACACAATCATACCAAGACATAAGATGTGCCAAGTGTAAGATTCAAAAGTGCTCTCTCGAGATGATTAACACTTGCAATTCTACATCTACTTATAGGCTTGCACCTTTACATTCATGGTCCACTTAGACAACTTTGTAAATAATTCTTAACTGACTCTACAAAATAATGACCAATATCCACAAAATGTGGTCCAAACTACAAAATATGACCCAAAATACATAAAATATTCTAATCTTCTACTTGCACTCCATCTTCCACTTGCGCGATGTCTTTGAGCTTGTGCAACATCCACGATGTTGCGCGACTAACTTATCCCAAAACCGCCTGCCAACAATGGGGGATTTTGACAAGTTCAGTAAGCCTGCTTTTTGTGCTGATTCAGATGGAATATTTATACATTAGAATATCTGATGTAATTATATAATTGGATAGCCTATTTTGTCATAATTTTTTCTGGTGTAAACTTATTCAATCAAATTTTATGTTATGCACTATTTTAAGTCTCCATTTTGAGTGAATCTATGCATGTTTATCAAGCAAATTTTGTGAGTTCAATTGATCTAAGCTTGGGATTAATTTCCACATGATATCAGAGACTTGGTAGATCATTTTTTCTCCTCCTCTATTTCTTTCTTATAATATCGACATCATTTATTGGGAGCACAGTCTGTCTGTACAAGGGCACAGTTGTTGAAGAATGGACCAATTTCATAATATCATCTTGAGTCCATTCAACTACTTCGAATGGAAGCAACATACGGAGATTCTAATGAGGAGTAAGGGTATCTATAGATTGAAAATTGAAACAGATATTGATCCTAATGATGTAGCAGAGAATATTAAATGGAATAATAGGAGAGATGAGGTGTATGGTATCTTGTGTCTTAGCATTTCTAGATACCTTATTTTCCATCGTGACGGATTGACATCACCAAATAAAGTATGGGAGAAGCTTCAAAATTTATTTGGGAATACATATGAAATGAGGGGACATAATCTATAGAACAAGTTGATTTCATTGATTCCAAGCAGCTTTGAATTCTTTCAAGTCTACTTATCCAAGTTCAAATCACTGGTTTTTTTGTTGAAACAATGTGGTATCGAAAAGAAAGATGAACAGCTAGTCTTGGACATCCTTTAAAAGATTGGCCTCAAATAATCAATATTTTTTCTTACCTTCCATGCCACAAAGCTAACAGCTCGAACATGGAATATGTGAAAATTAATCCCAAGCTTAGATCAATTGAGGTCATAAAATTGCTTGAGAACTATGAAAGAAACACTCAAAAAGAGACTGAATATGTTGAATAACATAAATTGTTGTTGATATTAATTTACACCTTCCATCATTAAATATATAAAGGATTCTCATGACTTATATACTCCAAGTATTGTAAATCATTAGGATGTTATTCGAATCAGTACAAAAGTGGGATTACTAACCTAGTCAAAATCCCCCATAGGTGCATAAAGCACTTTCCAAACTAGTCAAGATGCTCATGAATTTTTTGAATGAGTAGGTACAGATCATAAGTGATGGAAAGTGGAATTTATCATTATTTTACATGATTAAAAGAATGGATGTGAGTTGGTGCAAAAAACAAGGTAGACTACCTTAAAACTACCTTTAGATTTTTCCTTAAAACTATAGAAAAGATGGAAACTCCGGAAAAAGAAGAAATGCACACTTTCCAATCTGGGAAGACTGAAGAGTTGTCAAAATATTAACCAGGATCTTTCTAATTCATTCCAATAGGATGTTTTGGAAAGTTTGACCTCAAAAATGGAATTGGGTGCATACTAGCTAGTGTAGGACCTCAGAAATTAATCAAAAAGATTAATTATTTTATCCTAAGTCTTGGGATGGGTTTTGATTATTCCAACACCCCCTCTTAAGCCTAAATTTATGTACAATAGCAGAAGAATATTAGATATATAGGGCCTAGCAACAAGGCTTAGTCACCCTTTACATACTTCTTGTCCATACAAAACAAGGAAAGAGGAAAATTGACAAGGGAAAAATCCTCCATCAAACATGGACATGAGAAAAATTGTATGAAATATGGTCTTAAATATATCTTCAGCACATGATAAAATATCCCAAGAAATGACTTGAGGTTTCTAAAATTCCTCTCAGAAAACATCTTGGTGAATATGTCTGCAACTTGAAAAAATGATGCGTAATGGTGCAGATCAATGACTCCATCATGCACAAGTCCTCTGATGTAGTGCATATGCATCTCGATGTGCTTGGTTACCTACCTTGGTAATAGATTATTTGAGATTCAAATGGTACTCTTGTTGTGACAATATATGACTGTATAAGTCTTTGACTCAATCCCAAACTCTTCGAGTATTCTCTGCAACCACAAACATTGAGTAGTTGCATTCACAGCTCCTTTGTACTATGACTCTATAGATGAAAGTGAAATTTAACTTTGTTTCTTACTTGAATAGCTGATTGGTCAATATTCAAGCATAAATACATATCCATAATTTGATTTCCTATCAGTTTTATCACCTTCCCAATCAAAGTTAGTAATATTAATCTTGTATATTGATCTAGGAACAAATAATCAATATCATCAAAGATTAATCAACAAATAACTCATGAAATGGTGTAATCGGTCTACAGGAATAGTAGTCGCTCTGTATTCACATAAATAATGAATGATTACAATTACAATGTCATGCTATAGGAATGAATGAATGAGCAATTCGAATCCTCAAGGAGGTCATTTGAATTGAATGAGTGAGTCTAGCTTAACTAATTGTAAGCCATAGTCCACACTCAGTTAACCACTAATCAAAACCCTATTTGACTCAACTGAACCCTAACTGAAGTTGAAGTGCAATAAATGAATGAGTCTCAACTAAAAGAGATCAGACACATGTCATAGCAAGCCAACCATCAAGTTCTATCACTTTAATGACTCCAATGAACCTCGATGAGGTTAACTGAAGTTGAACTGAACATCATAAGTTGGTGGAGGCACCCCTGTTGACTCCAATTCATTAATTAATCATTAAATCATCAATTAAATGAAAGGAGGTGCCTTCACTAACCTGTTTAACTGATTGTAACCACCAGTTAGCAATTAGGTGCATTAATATCACTTAGATCACCCCCGGAGTGCTCCAGTTAGCCTCCCTGAATGTAGGAGAAGGCTAAGTTAGCCTCCTTGACTAAAGGTCGGCATGGGTGTGACGGGATGATGACATAT
>LPNX010231044.1:498382-530864 GCA_001517045.1 Pseudotsuga menziesii | reverse complement strand
CCCCCCCCCCCCCCCCCTCCCCCTCAAGTTGAAGACTGAAAGTAGTCTGAATCACCCTGATGAACTCAACCCCAACAGTGAATAGAGGTAAGTGAACTTCTTTTTTGAAAATCTCTTGGTGAAGATGTCTGCAATCTGCTCATCAGTCGGGCAGCATTGCAAAATGATGGTCTTGTCATGCACTAGCTCCTTGATGTAGTGCATGTGGATCTCTACATGCTTGGTCATCTGCCTAGTAACTGGATCCATGGATATCTTAATAGCACTTTTATTTTCACAAAATAGGATAGTGGACAAATTACTACCAAGATCAAACTCTGAAAGAATGCCTTGCAACCAAACTGCTTGGATGCAAGCATTCACCACTCCTTGATACTCCGCCTCTGCTGAAGATAGTGCTATGGCAGCCTGATTTTTGCTTGACCAGAAAATGGGGCCACCACCAAACATGAATACATATCCAAAAGTATACTTCCAATCAATAGAATCACCCACCCAATTGGAATCTGTGTATCGAACCAGCTCTAGCTCGGAGTCTGGAGCATAGTGAATGCCGTAGGTCCTGGTTCCCTGAATATACTGGAGGATCCTCTTGGCTTCCTTCCAATGAATATCACAAGGCTACTTCATGTATATTTATACAGTATTCATGGTATAACAAATATCAGGCAAAGAATGTGTCAAGTACAACAAGCTACAAATCAGCTATCGATAGATAGTGCAGTCCATGGGAGGTGTGCTTTTTCATTCTTCAAGGATGATCCCTGAAAGGAAATGGACTGGTGCAAGACTACAGCCAGCCATGGTAAACTTTACTAACAGGTATGAAATGTATTTTTATTGAGTGATCATAATCCCATCATAATTTTGCTCAATTTCGAGCCCCAAAAATTGTTTTAGGAGCCCCAAATCACTCATTTCAAAGGCATTGTGGAGAGCAGTTTTGATGGCTGAAATGGAGGAAATTGTGCTACCTGTGATCAGTAAGTCATAAACATATAAAACAATGATAATTATAATACCATAGGTTCGACACATCCGGCTTGTGTCCAAAGTATGCTTTGAAAGGGGTATTCCCTTTCATGGATGAGTGTGGCACCCTATTTTGAATTTTTTCTACATCATGCATGGCTTCATCCCACAAAATTTCAGCAAGCTTCTTAGATTCCAACATACAAGTGGTCATCTCCTTGAGAGACCGATTCTTCCTTTCCACTACTCCATTCTGCTGGGGAGTGTAGGGAATTGAATGTTGGACCTGAATATCAATTTTAGAGCATACATGTAGAAAATAACCACTACATAGTCCCCTCCATTATGAGATCTCAATATCTTGATTTTAATCCCAGAGGCATTTTTGATCAAGGCCTTCAATTCAGAAAATTTTTCACATACTTCCGATTTCTTTTTGAGAAAGAAAACCCATGTGTACCTTGAAAAATAATCAATAAAAGTAAGAAGATACCTTTATCCATTCATGTATGTGATAGGTATTGGACCACTAATATCAGAATGTATTATCCCTAATATGCATGTAGCACATTTTGCCTTCCCCCGATCGAACTTGTGCTCAAGGTGTTTTCCAATCACACAGCCCTTGTAAATTCCCGTGGTTGCCTTGATGACTGGGAAGCCTTAAACCATGGATTGTTTCTATAATTTCTGCAAATATTTGAAATTAATATGGTAAAACCTCTCATGCCACAGCCTACTAACCTCATTTCCATGAGTTAGCAGAGCGGTGGGCTTTGCATCCACAACAAAGTGAGATAACTCATAGGCTTTTGCATGATGGTTTGCAAGGCCTTTAGCAATGAGTTTCCTGGAGGCAATTTCTATTATCTCAATATCATTTAGGCTGAAAGAAACTATATTAGGCACTTCTGTATGTGTCATCTGATAGACACTAAGGATATTTGATGCCAGAGATGGTAGATACAAAACATTTGAAAAAAACCCATTTTCAATATCAACAGTACCTTGTCCTTCTAAAATGATGGTGGAGTCATCTCCCATGTGGATGGGGATGGATTTTTTGGTCTCCAAGGATGAAAAGGAGTCTCTTTCATCCATCATGTGGTTCAAAGCTCCATAATCAATCAAGAGTTCTTTGGACTTCAAAGTGCTTTCCATGAGGGCATGACCTTTTTCATGTTGTGGTTCCCAATCTTGTTGATCTCTCCTCCGAAAGCTTTCCGCAAGATTGATGTGATTTATCTCAAGGATAAAGGAAGCTTCATCAAGCTTCTTCTTCATGCAGGAATGTTTAGGGTGGAAGCCCTTCCTGCAATAAGAACAATTGACTTTTTCCTTGCCATGGTGCCCTTTTCCTTTGTTCTTCCTTGAGCCGGAAGACTCATCATGATGTTGATTTTCAACTCTAGGTTTAGGAGCATCAAATTTAGTTTTTGGGTTCTTCTACTGCTTTCCTTTACCCTTCATATATTTGGGCCCTAAGACATGAAGGGCTTGATCATGAGAAGATATGATGATCCCCATCTAGACAAGCTTGTCATGTCCACATGTTAGGGACTCAATGAAGGCATTGAGTGTAGCATCTTCCATCCAGGGGTTGTGAGCTTCTCCAGACGGAATGTAGAAAAAAAAACTAAATAATCATCCCCGAGTTTGGAGAGTATGGTGAGGATGAGATGATCATCATCCTTCTCCACTTTGCATTGATTCAAGAGTAAAACAATATGCTTGAAATTTGTGAGGAAATCATTCAGAGTCTCAAAATTGGAGGGCTAGAGAGACATGAGATCATTTTCAAGATGGTAAACCCTCAAGTCATCATGCTTTCCATATAGAGTTTCCAATTTGTCCCATATTTCTTTTGGAGTCTTCAATCCCGCAAGATGGAAAGGAAGATATCAGGAAATAGAAAGGCACAAGAAACCGAAGGCTTCATCCTTCTTGTTCAAGAATATTGATCTTTCTATGGCTGAATCGGGCTCATCTTCAATGTCCATGGTGACTCTAAAGAGTCCTCTGGAGCATAGCTAAATCTCCATATCACCTTTCCATGAGTGGAAATTGTATGGAGTCAAGAGATCTATTGAGGAGGCCATCTAGATCTGCTGGAGCGAATGCTTCACCCGTAGAAACATGAAAATCAAAAAATAAAGGGCAATGTAAGATCGAACAGCCTGCACATTTTAGGCTTTCATAAAACCCAGCATAGTCAATCAATCAAGCTTGATCAACAATTTCTTTACTTGGGGTATTAAGTGGTAAGCCTTGGCTTTTCGTGCAGTGCTGGATTTTTGAACTATTGCTCAAATTTCATGTAGAAATATGTCAAAAAGATTGTTATTGAGAGATAGAGCTCTGTCCCACCATAAGCTCCGATACCATATTAATCTTGTATATTGATCTAGGAACAAAGCATCAATATCATCAAATATTAATCAACAAATAACTCATGAAATGGTGTAATCGGTCTACAGGAATAGTAGCCATTCTGTATTCACATAAAGAATGAATGATTACAATTACAATGTCATGCTATAGGCATGAATGAATGAGAATTTTGAATCCTCAAGGAGGTCATTCTAATTGAATGAGTGAGTCTATCTTAACTGACTGTAAGCCATAGTCCACACTCAGTTAACCACTAATAAAAAACCTAATTGACTCAACTAAACCCTAACTAAAGTTGGAGTGCAATAAATGACTGAGTCTCAACTAAAAGAGATTAGACACATGTCATAGAAATCCAACCATCAAGTGATAGTGCTTCAATGACTACAGTGAATCCCGATGAGGTTAACTGAAGTTGAACTGAACATCAAAAGTCGGTGGAGGTGTCCCTGTTGACTCCATTTCATTAATTAATCATTAAATAATCAATTAAATGAAAGGAGGCACCTTCACTAACATGTTTAACTGATTGTAACCACCCGTTAGAAATTAGGTGCATTAATATTACTCAGATCACCCCCGCAGTGCTCCAATTAGCCTCCCCGAATGTAGAAGAAGGCTAAGTTATCCTCCTTGACTGAAGGTAGGCGTGCGTGTGACTGGATGATGACATTTAATGGTCCACTAATGTAAATTAATGTCAATAATACTTAGTATAGTGGTTTAACTAGGCCAATTTGACCAAAAAGAGTGTGTATGGTGGTAAATGTCTCCAACAAGTAAAACTAACTAACTCTAGGCTAGATTGTGGAACATAGTGAATCCCAAGAGTTTTTGTTCCATGCACAATGTTTAGGATTCTTTTTTCATTCCTCCAATGGATTTCATGAGGCTGATCCATGTATCTAGAAGCCACACTCCTTGCATAAAATATATTAGGTTGAGTATGAGTCGAATAAAGAAGACAACCAACCAGTTTCCTATAAAGGGTGTTGTTTTCCAATTGAGTTGGATGTGCTTCTTCAAGCTTAACTCTTGAAAGGAAAGGATTCTTTCTTAGCTTGAAACAATTCATTATGAATTTATTTAGTATATATGAAGAATACTTATACTGATGTACCTTCATTCCAATATCTTATTGAGAAATATCAAGCCCCAAAAATTGTCTTAACAATCCCAAATCAGTCATAGAGAAGGCATGGTTCATTGCATCCTTCAAGGAGGAAATTTATTTCTTGGAAATTCCTATGATCAGAAGATCATCCACATAGAATAAAATAAGTATTAAAGAACAATGAATCAACTTCAAAAATACATTTGTATCAGAATTGCATCTACAATAGTTCAATGATAGTAAAAATGCATCAATCTTGGCATACCAAGCTCTAGGAGTTTGTTTCATCCCATATAATGATTTCTTCAAACTGCACACAAGAGATGTATTAGTCACAAAAAATTATGGATTCTACATATATATTTATTCTTTCATATCACCATGTAGGAAGGCACATTTTACATCCATGTGGTGTACTTCCCATTGGTTGGAAGCTACAATGGGAAAAACTAGTCTTATGGAGTCCATCTTTGCAACTGGTGAAAAGGTATCGTTGTAGTCAATGCCTTGGACTTGGTAGAATCCCTTGGCCATTGAACTTTCCTTATAATTCAAATTATAACCATCATCAGAAAATTGATTTTTTAAAACCCACTTACACTTGACTAGCTTTCTCCCTAGGGAGAGAATGACTAGATCCCATGTGTCATTCTTTTGGAGCAAATAAAATTCATCCTTCTTGGTTATTTTTTGTAGCAGGGATTTATCCCTTACTACAAGGTAGGAATGGCTACCTTCCATCTATAGGATGGAAGGATAGGGTTCCTAGTGGTTTTGCAAGAAAAATGAAATAGAAAGGAAATAAAGAACAGAAGAGAAAGAAATGGAAACCCCTCTGCACATAAGGTTATGGGTTTAGATCCAATACCCTGCATACAACTTGTTAGAAAACCTACAAACAAACAATGGAGACCTACAAGAACATGTTAGGACATGAAACTTGCAAGCAAAGATAGGTTAGAAAAAACTAAGAAAAGAAGACAAAACATACATTATACCTTCAATGGGTGGAGATGGGCCACCATGCCCTAGCTTGGAGAAGCACCTCTCTTGAGAATGGGGTAGCTATGGCTCAATGAGAGGATGGATGAGAGGGAGAGTGAATGGCTTGAGAGGAAAAATGGTCTCAAGACACTCACTCGGGTAGCATAACAGTATGCAAGGAAGGAATGTTTTGAGAGTGACCTCCACCCCTCTATTTATATCGTTTTTAGGGTTCTAAGCACCTGGTCAGGGCTTTAGCCCCTTTTTTGGGCTTTTATCCCCTTTTTCTCAATATTTAGCTCCTTTTAGGGTTTTAGGCTCCTTTCAGTGGTTTTGGCCCCTTTTTGGAGGCTTTAGCTCCTAGGAGAGTTATTTAGGCTCTTTTTAGGGGTTTTTAAGCCCTTTTTCATGTTTTTAAGCTTTCTTGACGGTGTGGGGGTCAAATGGGGTCAAATGAGGGTCATGCATGGGTGTCCTTAGGTGGTGTAGGCCATGTAGAGCTAAGTGAGGGATTTTTTGGGTTAACAAATTCCCCCCCAAATGTGTGAGGGCAGGAGCTCATTGTATGGTCAACGGACATCATGGGATTTTTTGCGGAGAGGTGGTGCTTCCTAGGTTGGGGCATGGTGGATTTTGGTTTTTGTATTAATATGGTTCCCATCAATGGGTGAGATACAAATCATGTGTGACATGTATATGGACGAGGTAGGAATTCCCATGCTCGTAACAATGTCGAAAGAATAATGTGATCTATTCTCTATAATACAAGAGTTGATCATATACAACTAATGATACATAGTGTTTGCCTCAATGAGAGGCTGAATACAATACTGATATGAAGAACTGCTACACTGGACCCATGGAATTCTCATGGAATGATATATATTCATGACTAATAACCTGCTGGATCTGGAACAATACATAGTTGTATGGAGTCACTGATGGAGAGTCAGAGTCTTTATGGTACAAGTATGCTGCATCAATCATAAATCTATATAGAAGCATCATTGGGGATTCTGAACACTGTCTCCAATGCAACCCAAAAATCACAAGGGACATAAACCTATTTCAGTCCCTTGAATAGACTCATCAATGTGCTAGAGTCAGGTGATATCTGGGGTCTTCGACCAAATACTGCATGGACCAAACCCTGTACGAATCTGAATGGTGTGATGATGTAGTTAGATTCGAGCATGTGAGAAACAACCATCCCGAGAGGCACTAAGGACTCCTCTCAAGTGTTCCAAGGAACTCATCATTGAGATTAATGAAACCAAGGTATAGGGACCTTTGGGTCTATCCTTTGGAATATGTGTGTTGTCATCGACAGAGGGAGACCTACCCCAGGTCAAGGAAATGGTGTTTCCTTGACCAAAAGCACGAGGGAGATAACCCAAAGATGTGAGACAATCTGTAGACTGACCCACTGAATGGGGGCGGGGAGGGAAAGAGTTGAACAAGGGCAGAGGGAGTGTAGTAGACTCAAAATTCCTTTGTTTAGAGTATGATGGTAGGGTGGACCAGGCAGCAAATGAAACTAACTCATGGGAATGGGATCATAGCTGTAATACCAGGAATGTCACAGCAGATGGGAAATACTTGGAAGAGGTGGACACTTTTCATATTGATGGGATCCAAGGAAGACACATTGCAAAGTACTCTGAACAAAGGCGACCCAAAGTGGGAATGCTGCCAAACATTTTTCAATGGGGTGGTATCTAGAGACACCATTGTGGTATGATCTCGTGGATTTTTGGCGAGCCCAAGAAAGTAAATGTTCGATGGTGCTTTCAATTTTGGAGAGTCTGAAAGCACGAAGAAGACTCTAGTGGGGGCTATTTTTTGTTGGTAGTCTCCTATGCCCAAAAAAGGATAAAAGTATACACAGGAGAGCTCGCCCATCCTTTTAGGGGATGGGAGACTTATTTATCATTTGTATTCCAGTCAGGCCAGAAAAGGTTAAACCTATACTGACTGGATGGTCATTCAGATACTTTTACGAGAATGAATGAGACCAAGTTTTCTCGGCAATATTTTCTTGATGAGAAGGCTGGAAAAGAGCTTAACGACAACCCATGGTGAGATTTTTTGTAAAGTTCGGCCCCTCTGCCCGAGAAGGCATAAAAGTATGTAGAGGGGAATGGTCTTGGCTTGAATGTGCCAAGGTGGTCCTTTTCATTTAATGGTCTACATAGTCCGCAAAAGGAGATAAATGAGACGATGTAGACGCTCTTTCCTATACTTTAACGAGTAGGAAAGGAAGCAGATGCACTCGGCCATCTTTTCTTTTTTTAGAAGTCAAAATAAGCTTAAAAGAAACTCTAGTATGGTCAATTGATTGCAGTGGCACAGGTGGTGCCCCATGTCAGGAAGCTGGACAGTGGTCCAAAGGGCATCCACATAGTATGGATAGAGTAGGTGGCTCTTAAACATACCAGTACATGCACGGGATAGATCACGGCAGAGGCACGCGAGTCGGTGCAGCAGAGGCACATAAATTGAGGTAGCTCTTGGACAGAGGTCAAAAGAGTCATGTGTGAATTGTGGTGGACGAACTTGACTACATGTGATGTGAGTGCAAGTCCAGAGGTAGTTATATGCCAAATACATGCAAAGGAAATGATCCGTCTTTTAGACAATGGTATGGATATCCGCATAAGGTGTGGTGGATGGAGTAGACAGATATGTGTTAAAAATCAAAATGATATTCCTTGATGGGTGGTGGCCCAAGAACGTGCATGAGTAGCAATAGGAAAGTGTGATGCAAGTACATGTCTACAGACACTTGCATCACCATGTTGTGGCTTGTAAATCAAGGGAAATTCTTGGGATTGGTCCTGAAATTTGTTTGTTAAACATGAGACGATGGTCTCATAAGAATATGGAAATTTGGGCCTGGAGGTGTGAGAGGTGTCTCGAACAGGTTCTGGGTGAATTTGGATTAGCAACTAATGGTGTTGCCCCTGAATTGTGGAAAAAACATGAAAACAAGAAAAGAAAATGAAGCGACTCATTGGTGATGTTAAGCATAAAATCTCTTGAGGTATAGCCCGTTGCGGGGATTCTCCAAGAGTTGTCCATCAGAGTAAATAAGGGTGTATGCCCCTTTTCTGAGTAAATGGTGGATGATGTATGGGCCTTACCACATTGACTCGAACTTTCCTTTTCCCAAGTTGGCGTTGGGTTGGTCATAGACTAGAACCATATCTCCTTCACTGAAGGTGCGAGGGTGGACATGGGAGTCATAATGGGCCTTTAACCATGTTTTCATTGCTTCAATGGATTGGAGGGAAGCTTGATATTCTTCTATGGTTTGCTCGAGTTGGAGGAGTCTCTCTTCTAAAGGTGAAGTATCAGGAAGGAGTTCTACCACGAGGCGGAGGGATGGGATTTGGCACTCTATAGGGAGTACTGATTCAACTCCATGTACTAGGTAGAAAGGGGTGAAACCAGTTACACTTTTTGTGGATAAGCAATAAGCCCATAGGGTAGAGAATAGCATATTATTCTAGTTGGTTTTATGGTTTCCCACCATATTTTGGAGCATTGTTTTGATGATTTTGTTGAATACTTCAACTTGGCCATTGCCCTGGGGGTAGTAGGAAGATGAGTACTGGTGTTCAAATTTCAACATGGTTGACAGCTCAGCCCAAACAACATCTTGAAAGTGTGTTCCATGGTCTAAGACCAATTGTTTAGGAACACCAAATCGTGAAATGACATGGTTCAAGAAGAATCATGCTACTATTTCACTTTTGCAATCAAATGTGGGCATGGCCTTAGCCCACTTAGTGAAGTAATTGACTTCCATAATGATGTATTTATGACTATTGGCCTGGACAAGGTTGATTTTCATGAAGTAGATTTCCCATTTGCACAAGGGACCGACTGTGACTATGGGGTGTAATGATGCAGGGGGGTTCTTTCCTTTGGGTAAAAGAGCTGACAACTGTGACAATGCTTGACTGCCTCTATACAATCGACAAAAATGGAAGGCCAGAAGTAGTCGACATGTAAAATATTCTCGGCAGTTTCCAGTCCTGAAAGGTGGCCACCATAGGCTCCACTATGACAGTCATTGAGGATGGTCTTGGCCTCATCAGGGGTGAGGCAATGATGTAGGATGGTATCAATGCCTCGATGATAGGACATATCCAATCAATAGGTGGTGAATGGCTTGATGTCGAATGTGTCTCCTGTTGTCACGGTTTAAGTGTGATGCAAACTTCTGTGTTCGTAAGTATAGAAGGTTGTCCCCATACCATGGGTCTTCTGTGGATATGACGAATAGGAAATCATCAGGGAGGTCATCCTTGGGAGGTGATGAAGTGGTTCA
Organism: Pseudotsuga menziesii; assembly: GCA_001517045.1. Classification (NCBI taxonomy): domain Eukaryota; kingdom Viridiplantae; phylum Streptophyta; class Pinopsida; order Pinales; family Pinaceae; genus Pseudotsuga; species Pseudotsuga menziesii. Next base: position 521,067 of record LPNX010231044.1, on the reverse strand, counting down.
TGGGGGTATATCGGTCATGAGCACGGCTAGCGCGAGTGCCTTTGTTCTTTTGTTGGGGCACGGACCTTAAAGGTCCTTAATTTTGGCAACTCCACGGTTTTGGTGCGAAGCTCGTAAGCGGAGTTGCGGTCCAAAATAGTCTTAGGGGTTTTGGGGTTGGGTCGAAGCCCCTCTTTTGTAAATAACCCATGCTTTAAGCCCATGGTTTTTAAGCCCATGGTTTAAACACATGGTATTGTAATATTGCACTTGTATAAATAGGCACTTATGTAAAGGAGAAAAGAGCTTTTTCGAAGGTTCTTGTATGATGATAATTTGATGCGAAGAAGCTAAAGCCTATTTTTACGTTTAAGGTTAGGTCCCAGCTGAGTGCATGGATGACCTCTACAGTTGAGTGCATAGAGGGTTTTGTTAAGGTTGAGTCCCAGTTGAGTTCGTGGACGACCTCTGCAGCTGAGTGCGCAGAGATCTGCAGCTGAGTGCACAGATCAAAACTGTGTTGTTTGTAAAGAGTTGAATATAAACACAGTTCTGTGGATGTAGCCCCTACACTGAGGGTGAACCACGTATATCTTGTGTTGTGGTGGTTCTTGTTATTTTGTTCTTGTTATGTTTTATGCATTTGATAAGTAGATGAATGATAAGTAAGATATAATTGCTAAGTGCTAACTTTGCTGTGAATTCCCAGTTAAGGGTTAAGCAATTAACTATCTGTTTATCTAAATTGCGAAGCTATTTAAGTGAATGTCAAAGCTCTGTATTGTATAATTATACTTGTTAAGGATAAAGGTACAGTAATATCCCTCTTTTACTTGCAGAAACCTGATTCTGCGGCACCCCATAGCTATTTCGGGTGAGACTGCAACCTGTTCACAGGTTGTTGCCGAAAGGGCCAACACTATGGGTCTCTTTGTTGGTTGGTAAATAAAAGTATAAAAACTCGAGTCTACCCTAAACCCCAAAAAATTGGTTCCGTTGCCAGTTGAACCAGTATCTGCTTGAAGAGGGATCTACGTCGTACCTGGAGGGATATGTTTTGGAGGCCCTCAGTAAAAGAAATCAGTGACTGGGTTGAGGATACTTATTTGAAATTTGTTGAACAAGAAAATAAGGATCCTCATCGTAGCTCAGACGACTTCTTGCGAAGGTACACTTTTTTTTATATTTATGAAATTTTTTTTGGTAGTATCCACATAGAATTGCACCAGTGGTTCCCGAGGTTGACAGAAAGAAAGACAAAATTCCAAGAAGATCAGTCTCCTGCCTGGACCCCAGAAAGAATTAAGCTGTTGAAAAGAGTGAACAATGCAGTATCTAGAGTTGTTGGCTTCTGGCCAATGCGAACCCTTGAAGCATTTGTGACGGAGTTCGCCATCGACACACATACTTCTTTCAGCGAAGCAGAAAGATAGTTCTTCAAAGGACCAAGGGGTAAGTACCTAAATTCATTAAGTCTAAAAATTAAAATGATCTTGGCTGAGAAATGCATATTTCTTATCGAATTAGATTGCTATATTTATTGCTACTAACCTATGTTTGCAAGTGAAAGTGACTTCGATGAGCAAAGTGGTTTGCTTCGCAACGATAAAAGTTACAAGAGAACTTTTGGATCCTATACCCTAGGCCAGAATACCTATTAGACCTCATTAAGCCCAGAATATTCTGAATCTGAAGAAACCCCTTTTGTTAGAAACCCTCCTATAACTCCGTAGCGAAGATCTGTTATCCCTGAGAACCTGTCACAGTCTGAAAGTAACCCTATCCTGAGTAGTCCTATCGCAGGTCAGTCTACCATAGTAAGTTCCCCCCCCTTGTCTCCAGTCCTCCTCCTCCGCCCCCCCCCCCTCGATTCAATATGGCCTATGTGAATGATGATATAAAGATCCCAGTCTTTAGAGGAATTGGATCAGAGGATCTAGAGCAGTTTTGGTTCTTATGTGAAGCTGTTTGGACTGCTAAGAATATTATCGATCAAAACACAAGAATAGCGCAGCTGGTCACCTCTTTCAGAGACCAATATTTGACCTGGTTTATGAAGTTCTCCAGTACTCAGAACTATGTCTTAGATGATATTAAAAAAGCAATGATCAAAGAATTCAAGAAGCCTAAATTAGAGTCACAGTCTATAATTTTACTGAAAGAAATTCAGCAGAAGCGAGGTGAATCAGTTTGGGACTTTCATCAGAGGTTCAAGGTTATGTTGGGCCAAGTTATTTTCACTATTGGACCAGAACAGCATAAAGAATGGTTCATCATAGCACTATTGCCTCATATCAGGACTCCACTTATGCAACAGAAGGTTGCTGATCAACAAGAGGTGTTGGAAATAGATATGAAACTTGAGACAGCTCCTGTTGGAGACAATTCTAGAATAGCCCAAATACAAGAATAGTTAGCAGAAATGGCTTTGGAGCTTCGCGACATGAAGAAAGGGAAAGCTATTCGAGAAGAGGTTTGGTGTACATGATGTAAGACAGAAGGTCATGACAAAGAACAGTGTCTTGCATTAAGAAATTATTTGAATACTGGTGCACCGAACCCGTTTAACCCTAATGTCCTATATTGTGAGATCTATAGAACAACTGGCCAGCATCGACCTGAAGATTGCTACCTACTGTAGAGATATGTTCAAGTACCTAAGAATCCCTATTGCAAGTTCTGTAAGTCATTTGGACACAACGAAGATGAATGTTGTAGCTTTGACCTCATGAGAGAGTGAACCTATGATGCTTATAGGGTATAACCCGATGCACAAGGCAATGATGGATACAGTTACCGTGGTAGTACATCAGGTCGAGGTAATTTCATACGTCGTGGTCATGGTGGTATGCTCGGAAGAGGTCGAGGCTAGGTTGTTTCCTATAACTGTAATTAGGTAGGACATGTAGCTAGAGACTGTCAGAACCCAACTACGACATGTCGATATTGCAGAGCAGTTGATCATGTGATTCAGCAATGCCCATAGTTGATAACCAAGATACAAGAAATAAATGGCACTCCTACTCAGAATGTTCAGATGATTGTTGTAGAGAAAAGACCTGTCCCAGCCGTTAACGTTGTTATAAGGAGTGGATCTACGATTCAAGTGCAGAATAAAGAGAAACAGGCTGACGAGGCTTGGGTCCATAAGACCCCAGAGAAAATTCCATCCTTCGATGTTGGAAGAGAAAAAGGAACATTTATGGAATCAAAAAAATACTTTGCTGATCCGATAACATCAGTAGAAACTACGCAATAGCATCAACAGCAGCTACAGATTCAAGAAGCTTCATCGGATCAAGTAAGTACACTAACATCATTTTTACAGAGTTGTATGAAGCTATTAAGAAATCAGAATGCTTTGAATGAGTTACAGAAATTTATTAAGTCTTTCTAACCTCAGTGAAGCTCTGATAGAGGAAAAACTATTAATAGAGTTAGAAGGGTTGTAAGAGAAATGAGATTGCATGCTTAGATAGGATATTATGACATGACTGATATCATTTTACACCTAGGACTAGAATTGAATGTACTAACTAGGAAGACATGGGAACAAATGGGAAGACCTATGCTTGAATGGTCCCCTATACAGCTGAGATTAGCCAATCAACAGAATATTGTTCCCTTGGGAAGATTCCCTAGTGTACCAGTGGACATTGATGGAGTCAGTACCTTAGCAGATTTTGAAGTCATTGAAATAATTGATGATAGAAACCCCTATCCAGCATTGCTAGGAATTGAATGGGCACTAAACAATGATGCAGTAATCAACCTTAAGAACAGATAGATGAATTTTGAAGGAAAAGGCTTGAGAGTCATAGTACCATTGGACCCTTCTCAAGGAGAAAGGTATACAGAGCCAGTCAGAGATGAAGATCATGATGTTTTGGATCATATTTACAACATCACAACTAAAGAAGAATACTATGTTAACCCTACTACTGAAGGTATAATGGATTGACAGTGTGATAGTTCTTGCATGACTGATTCAGACGAAGGCCTAGAGAATTGGCAGAATAGACTCTATGAGCTACATGGACATCGATGTGCAAGAATTACCAAGTCTATCAGATGGGTTGGCTCATAGACAAAGATCTTACCTACTTTTGATGGCTTGATAGACCCAGAAAATTTTATTGTACAATTCTCAGAGCAAGTACCAGATTCACAGAAAATGGAGACTCTAGATTCAGTATTCAGAGTCGCAGCTGCCAGATGGTGGAATGGTCATAAAAAGTATATTCATAGCTAGAGAGCTTGTCAAAATTTTCTTCACCTGAGATTCATGGATCAACCTCAGGAGGTGCGAAGCAGATTTAATGGTAATACTAGCCCTCGGGAACATTTGGAGCAGTGTTATGAAGCATGGAAGCATTTACCTTGTGAAGAATGGGTACAAAGGTTTGTACACACTCTGGAACTTGTAGCAAAGAACCGGTATGTGGAGGTGGAGCTTCGCCATGGTACTATAAGTTGGGATAACCTTGTTGATAGTTTTGTGGTCACATTTTCTATTAATGAGGATTGCCCTGCTTTGGACGCATCTATTAGGGTGATCCATACTAAGGTGTTTGATGATAAAGGAATAGCTGAGTACCAACTTGATTGGAAGGAACAAGAAGCTAATGCAGTAGAATGTTATAACCTCGCCATTGATGAATATGATGACCCTCACAACATTAATATTCTTGAGTCAGAAGGACACTGCGAAGTACATGGACCAACAGTCGAACCATCTGAAGTAACTCAGCCCTTGAAAACAATGAAAGTAAACATTGGATCAGAAGAAATGCCTAAGTATGCTACCATTGGAGATTACTGGGATGAAGAAATGGTAAGCGAAGTGACTGAACTTCTCCATGAGTATTAGGACTTATTTCCGATGAAGTTCTCAGAAATGAAAGGTATCCTTGGTGATATAGGAGTGATAAAAATCCCTTTGAAAGCTGATGTGAAGCATGTGAAGCAGTGCCCTTATAGGCTGAATCCTAAGTATAAAGAAAAAGTTAGGATGGAGCTAGATAAGATGCTCGCTGCAAGAATCATTGAGCCTGTCGAAGAGTCTGAATGGGTCATCCCTATGGTGGTACAAGAAAAGAAGACCAAGGGAGAAATCAGAATCTGTGTTGATCTAAGGAAGCTGAACGATGCCTGTTTACATGATCCTTTCCCTACTCCCTTTACAGATGAAGTTTTAGACAATTTCAGAGGTCAAGAAGTGTATTCTTTCACTGATGGATTTTCAGGTTACCATCAGATCAGAATTGCTCCAGAGGATCGACATAAAACAACCTTCGCTACAGAAATGGGATCTTTTGAGTATACTATTATGCCTTTTGGCTTGAAGAATGCACCTGCTATGTTTTCCAGAGTAGTCATATCTACATTTAAGTAATTTATTCATAAGTTCTTGGAAGTTTACTTTGATGATTGGACTATCTTTGGTTTATTGAAAGATCATATAGCTAGTTTAAGACTTATGATGGATAAGTGTAGACAACATCAGATTTCATTGAACTTGAAGAAGTGTATCTTTTTGTGCACCTTTTGGAATTATGTTAGGTCACATTGTATGCAAGCAAGGATTGATGGTGGATCCTACGAAGATAGCCATTATTGTGAACTTACCACCTCCAAAGTCTGTTAAGCAACTTCGCACTATGCTTGGTCATACTGGATATTACAGGAAATTCATTAAAGGATATGCTCAGATTACAGACCCCATGGAAAAGAAATTGAAGAAAGACATTAAGTTTGAATGGACACCTGAATGTCAGGAAAGCTTGGACATTTTGAAAGAAAAGATGGTAACTGCCCCCATCTTAGTATTCCCTAACTGGAATAAGGAGTTTCATGTGCATGTCGATGCATCCTCCATTGCTAGTATTGGCTCAGTCAGGTGAAGGCAATATTGATCACCCTATTGCTTTTGCAAGTAGAAAATTGTCCATAGCAGAAAAGAATCATACTACGACAGAACGAGAAGGTCTAGCTATAGTTTATGCTTTGCAGAAATTTCGACATTATTTGTTAGGATCTCATTTTAAGATGTTCATTGACCATTCTGCTTTGAACTATTTGGTTAACAAGCCTATATTAGGTGGAAGGATATGCAAATGGCTGATTTTGTTTCAGGAGTATGATTTCCAGATCATAGTTAAGTCAGGAAGACTTAACCTGGGGCCTGACCACTTGTCGAGGCTCGAGTTAGGAGAAGAACCCACTAGTTTGGATGAAGGTCTTCCTAATGCCCAGTTGTTTTCCATCCAGATGGTTGATGACTATTTTCAAGATATTGTTCAGTACTTGTCTACAGGGTTTGCACCCTCTGAGATGACAACACAGCAGGAGAAGCAGCTAGTGGTTAGAGCAGCTGACTTTACCTTGATAGCAGGACAGCTATATAAGATGGGACCAGATGAAATACTATGCAGAAGTGTCTTAGAGCATGAAAATCCATTGATCTTGGCTGAGGCACACTCTGGAGAAGCAGGAGGTCATTATGCCAGAAAAGCTACGGCACAGAAGATTCTGACAGCTAGATTGTGGTGGCCTACTATTCATAAGGATGCAAGAGAGTATTACCACATCTACGATATCTGTCAGAGGACAAGAAAACCATATAGGAGGGATGACATGCCTCTGGTTCCACAGGTAACTTTACAAGCATTTGACAAGTGGGCTATTGATTTTGTTGGACCAATCAATCCACCTGCAAAGAAATCTAGAGCAAGATACATTATTACAGCAACTGATTACCTTACTCGTTGGGCTGAAGCTCAACCAGTCAAGGACTGTAGCATTGCTACATCTGTGAATTTCATATTCGATAATATCTTGTCAAGGTTTGGATGTCCTAGAATTCGTATGAGTGATTAAGGATCACATTTTCTGAATAAGACTATTGAAGCATTGACCGAATAATTTCAAGTATATCATCAGAAGAGACTGCCTACCATCCTCAAGCAAATGGAACTGTCTAAGCCTTTAACAAGATCCTTGAGCATGCTCTGATGAAGGTTTGAAATGTTAACAGAAATGACTGGGATCTTAGAATTCCAGCAGTATTATGGGATTATAGAACCACTTGTAAGAAGTTGACAAGCCATACACCTTTTAGGCTAGTATATGGACAGGAAGCAGTTATTCCCATGGAGTACATTGTTCCTAGCCTCATAATATCTGCCTTCATAGAGATGGATGATCCAGCTATGTTGAATGAAAGGCTGGCAAAGATACTGGAACTAGAAGAAGACAAATTCACTGCAGGTTTCCAGCAGCAAGTACAGAAAGCTAGAGAAAAAGCATGGCATGATAGACACATTAAGAAGAAGAATTTTTAGAATGGTGATCTTGTGCTCTTGTACGATAGTAAATTCATGAAGTTCCCAATTAAGTTCAAGACACATTGGAAAGGACCATACATAGTTCATAAATTTACCGATGGTGGCACAGTTCGGTTAGCTAAATTGAATGGAGAAATTTTTCCCTCCATGGTGAATGGGAGTAGATTAAAGAAGTACAGGGACAAGCCTATACCCCCTGATCAGAAGTAATAGCAAGAAGAAGAGTCTAAGTACCAAGAACAGTTGAAATTGGGTACTAGAATATAATGAAGTTGTTCTTAGAGAAGATTTGGCAGATTGTGCAAGTGTCAAAGGTTGTGGAAGAAAACTCTGTCGTGGGTCGAAGCTCGAAGCTCTGTCAAAACTGGTGTTAGGATGTGTCGAAGGTATGTACTGTGTTGAAGGTCCTTATTATGGTGAAGCTGAAGTTAGTGGTTGTGCCGAAGACAAAAGGTGTGTCGAATATTGAAATGCGACCGTTGGAAAAAATCAGATTTGGCAGCGCCGGTACGTTAACTGCATTAACTGCCTGTAATGATGCGATTTTGAGGAAATCTAGCACTGTTTGGACAAGATCTACAACCACTCTGTCATATTTGGTGTCTTTAATGCATAGTTATGGCATATTTCATCATTGGATTCCATAAGAAGACACCCAGGCCTGTGAATTTTGCATTACGCATTTTCTTGAGTTGAGTCCATGTCAGCTGATAGCGAAGTCTAGGAATTGTTGAGAGAATTCAGACAGAGGGGTCTGCAAAACCTTATGAGAAATCCACCTGCATCTGCACATCACGAAAAAATCCCCCAGAACTGAATCAGTCAATGCAGACACAATCAACCAGAAAGCAATTTAAGGCGGAAGTTTGTTCTAAGCGAAACGAGGAAAGACACAAGCCGTCAGGACAAACACCAGAGGATCTCGTGATGAATCCTCTTAGAGAATTCGGAGACCTTGGTGAGGATGAGAACGTTGCACTGCAGCATCCACCATAACTTCCACCTGTTTGACCAAGATTTCAGCCACCTCAACAGACATCCAAGTTCACATTACACACCCCTTCGCTGCCACAGGGTGTGCAGTTGGTCGGAACAAAGATAGGGAAAATAGACTGGCTCAAGTATGCAGACCACGATACCAATGATCATGGGAAATTTCCGCAATTCGCACTTGGGAAATACTTGCACTCTGTCCATTATCCGGAGGCTGGTATGATGCTACTGGAAGTGAAACAGTGGGCTGCTGGCTTGGAGCAAGCTCTCCTGTTGAAGATGCTCAATGTCCCCCACTTTGGTCGCAGCACGCAGGTTACTGTGGTGGTCAAGTAGCTATTGGAATTGGTGCATGATGGGAACCTATGGATAGGAAGCTAGAAAATTCCTATTGATGGAGAACGAATTCATAAGATTATAGGCTTGCCGAAGGAAGGGCCTGATCCTGGGATTGATTTTGTCAGAAAACATGAGGATACGAAGCTGACGCAGCACATGAAGGACCGCTTCGTCTTGATGAAAGGAAAGCGAGGGTATCAAACCTCGACAATTCGGCACTAGAACATTCGCTTCACCGCAAAGCTCCTAGCATGCAAAGTAATGCGGAAGTGCAGACCGAATGAAGTACCTGCCTCGATTGTTAGTATTGCTGCTAACTGTGCCGAAGCCTACAGTTACAAATGGGAAGAGTACATTGCTAAGGAATTCCTCGAAGATGTCCGCGATGTGTCGGAGAAAGGTAGACCCTTTTATTACTCATGGTTGTTAGTACTTATTGCACTGGTAGGATAAAGAGAGCCTACCAAGGCACAGTTTGTTGATGTGCCTCCGGAGATGCCTGGCGCAACAAGGTATGCATCTCTTTGGGTCTCACAGGATAAGGCCTTGTAGCAGATGACGAACTACATGTTCACCTTTTATCCAATGAACATTTCATACGAAATCCTGAAAATGTCGCGGCTCAGTAATGAGCTATTCTCTCAGTATGCTGGAGTGGCCAACTTCAAGGCTGACATGCACAATGTCTTCATCCAGGCCCACGCAGATAAGAAGCATACATGCTGGAAGTTGCCATACATGGTGAACCAGGAAGACATCGTCGTAGTCGTCTAGTAGTGGCTAGCTGAATGGATGAAGGACGCAGGAACAAGGCCCAACATACCAGTCCCCCCAGTGACAAATGTGGGCGCAGGTCCTAGTCAGCCGCCGCAGAGTGATTCACCAGAAGAGAGAGAAGAATAAGATGAGTCACAGTAGAGCAAAGGTGACCAGGGTGGCGATGATGGAGCTGATGAAGAAGAAGAGGAATTGGTCAAAACCATCTCAAACCCCAATCGCCCAGATAAGCGCAAGTTTCTAGAAGTGGAGGAAGTTACGAAGCCTTCGCCTATAAAGAAAGCTAAGGTGTCAAAGGGCAAGACTATCGTCGAAAATCCCACTTTGAAGATTGAAGAGCTTTATTAAGCTTTGACGAAGTCTACAGAGGTCTTAACCAGCAAATGGTAAGAATTTGCAGCTACACACCTTGATGCGCTCAGTGGCATAGCGCACCGAATTGAAGAACTTAAGGCGTTAGCAGAAAGATCAGCGACTGGTTCTGCAGTGAGCAATGCCCCAGTAGGAGCGCAGCCAGATATGAGGCAATGGCCAGCCAAAAGCAACAGAGGGCAAGTACCAAGTGCAGTCCTTATAATAACTGATGCAACCTCTCGATCACATATGAGTATGACAGTTGAGATAGACTACTCCAAGTTGTCTATGCTAGAGCTTCATCTTTGTCAGTTGGAAATCATGAACGAGATCTGAGAACGTGACAGCTACTCACACAGGAATCTAGAGAATTCCATGAAGTAGAGTGAGAGCCTCACGGCATAGTTGGAAGAAGCTGAACAGAAAAAGAGGGAAGCAGAAAGCAAGCAGGATGCACTGGCGCGAGTATTGGATGAGGCGTGTTGAAGTCTCCCTGACTTCGACATGCAGGCTGAAGAAGAACCAGAGCAGAGACTCGTCAAGCTGAAAGACTTTACACAACAGTCTTGAAGCCTGATAGAGAAGCTAAAAGTAGAACATGAGGCTTATATTATGGAGCTTCAACTTTCCATCATTCCTGAGAGTCCACCAGAGGTCAGGGAACAGCGTCGCAGAGATATTCAGGCCTCAGCAACAAAGATCTCAGATCTTGTGAGTAGTTCATCAAAGCTACTAGACGAAAGTGTCGAGGCCTGGGAAAAGTTGTAGGACAATCTAGAAGTATAAAAGCTGCAAGAAACTATCAAGCAACGACAGACAGAGCTGGATGCAGTAAAGGTAGAAATCAAGACATTGCCTCCTATGCAGAAGATGCTTAAGGTGAAGCATAGCAATGAGCTCCAACAAGAAATTGAGGCCTACAGAAGGAAAGAAACACTATTGGTGAACTCTGTGCAGCCCCTTATTAATGAGGCCTTGGAGTTGAGCACTGCTGCAGACAACCAACTCAAAGTCTTAAAGGAGTATGATGCGTTCGCACAGGAAAAGGCCAGCGAAGCATCTTCAGCAACATTGTAGGAGATAGTGGAGAAGGAGAAAGCAGCCGAAGATATCATGCGTAGCCTCAACAAGCAGTTCACTATCTTCGCCAACAAGATTATTCCACCAGAAAAGTAGCAGAGTGCCCCAGTACGGGACACTGGTGAGTCTTAGGGGCTTGTTGGGGCACGGACCTTAAAGGTCCTTAATTTTGGCAACTCCACGGTTTTGGTGCAAAGCTTGTAAGCGGAGTTGTAGTCCAAAATAGTCTTAGGGGTTTCAAGGTTGGGTTGAAGCCCCTGTTTTATAAATAACCCATGGTTTAAACACATGGTATTGTAATAGTGCACTTGTATAAATAGCCACTTATGTAAAGGAGAAAAGAGCTTTTTCGAAGGTTCTTGTATGATGATAATTTGATACGAAGAAGCTAAGGCCTATTTTTAGGTTTAAGGTTAAGTCCTAGCTGAGTGCATGGACGAATTCTGCAGCTGAGTGCACAGTGGGTTTTGTTAAGGTTGAGTCTCAGCTGAGTGTGTGCACGATCTCTGCAGCTGAGTGCTCAGAGGGTTTTGGAAGAAAGGATCTACAGCTTAGTGCGCAGTTTTGGGTTGTTGAGAAGATCTGCAGCTGAGTGGGCAGAGATCTGCAGCTGAGTGCGTAGATCAGAACTGTGTTGTTTGTAAAGAGTTGAATATAAACGTAGTTCTGTGGACATAGCCCCTACACTGGGGGTGAACCACGTATATCTTGTGTTGTGGTGGTTCTTGTTGTTTTGTTCTTGTTATGTTTTATGCATTTGATAAGTAGATGAATGATAAGTAAGATATAATTGCTAAGTACTAACTTTGCTATGAATTCCCAGTTAAGGGTTAAGCAAGTAACTATCTGTTTATCTAAACCGTGAAGCTATTTAAGTGAATGTCGAAGCTCTGTATTGTATAATTATACTTGTTAAGGATAAAGGTACAGTAATATCCCTCTTTTGCCTGCAGAAACCTGATTCTGCGGCACCCCATAGCTATTTTCGGTGAGACTGCAACCTGTTCACAGGTTGTTGCCGAAAGGGCCAACACTGTGGGTCTCTTTGTTGGTTGGTAAATAAAAGTATAAAAACTCGGGTATTCCCTAAACCCCAACATCTTTTTAGGGAAACAAATTCTATGTCGAATTCTTGGAGGATGACTACCCACTTAGCCATGGGACCTTGTAGGAGGCGACGACTTAAGAGGTACTACATTGGGTTTGAATTGGCCACTACATGAGTATGGTTTGCAATGATGTAGTGGCGCAAATTCTAAGACAAGAAGATGACGACGAGGGCCAATTTCTCCTCAGGTGAATATTGTAGTGGGGGTCCTATTAGCTTCTGACTGATGTAGTAAATCACATGCTCATGGCGAGCATCATCTTCTTGGACCAAGACAACAACAATGGCATTGTTTGAGGCCGACACATAGAGAATGAAGCCTCGAGTGAAGTCTGGTGTTGAGATTAATGGTGCAGAAGCCAGGGCTTTCTTGAGTGCAACAAACGATTCTTGTGCTTGCTGGTCCCAAACAAAGGGGATTTTTTTGTAGAGAAGGTGAATGAATTTGTAATATTTTGTTGCATACTTTGGTACAAAGCGGTGAAGGAATTTGTCCTTGCCTTGGAGGCTTTGTAGTTGGTACCAAGTTTTTGGGGGAGGAAGATCAAAGATAGCCTGAACTTTGAGGGGATCTGCTATTATCCCTTTGTGGGATACAATGAATCTAAGTAGACGGCTTGCTGGGACACAGAAAATGCACTTGAGGGGATTCAGACAAATTTTGTACTTGCAACAACGTAAAAAGACTTGCCACAAGTCGTCTATATGTTGTTCTTGTTTTGGTGATCGAGCGATAAGGTCATACAGGTAGACCACGATGATGTGAATTAGGTCATGGAAACAATATATCATGGCACACTGGAAGGTGGCTATAGAATTTTTCAAGCCAAAGGGAATGACTCGATATGCGAATGTGCCCTACGGGGTTGTGAACGCAGTCTTGTAACAATCTTCTTTTCAGATCTGAATTTGGTTATATCAGGAAAATCCGTCCATGAAGGAAAAGACCTCATGTTCAGTGCATGCATCGATAATCTAATCAATGAAGGGTGTTGGGAAGGTGTCTTTGGGATACACCCCATTGAGATCATGAAAGTTTGTGCAAACACAGATGGTGCCCTCTTTTTTATTCATGGGAAGAGGATTAGAAACCCAAGTGGTGTATGCAATGGGGTAAATGAGGTCGGCTGTGCACAACTTCTCTATCTCAGGTTTGACTGCGACTGATTTGGAAGGATGGATGGGTCATTTCTTTTGGTGTACAGGGGCCACATCGGGCCATGTGTCGATGTGGTGTTCCATGATGGATCGATCCAACCCGAGAATTTCAGTGTAATACCAGGCAAAGATGTCATCGAATTCTTGGAAGAGAGATTTGTAGGTAGCGACTTATTCCGAGGAGCAGGATGCCCCCAGCATGATTTCTTCAACAACCTCAGGATTGGTTGAGATGTTGATTTTGATAGTTGGTGAGATGTTAGCCATGTTCCCTTCTTCAAAGGCGTCTAGTGTCGAAATGGGGTTTTTGAACCAGTTGAATCTTCCATGAATGAAAGCTTTGGTTTCCATGAAAAAATGGTCTGACTACGACACAAGATCTTCGGGGAGAAAGAACGAGCGATGGTGCATTTCATCCCATGGGTATTCCACGGTGCTTAAGGGTTCATGTATCTCCTCATCATTGTGGAAGAAATGAAGAGACAGGTCTGATGGACCATCATTGGTGGTGGAGATAAGAGGGTCGGTAGAACTGGACATCATGTAAATGGAAATGGTGTTCGAACAAGGAGGTGGGGGTTGAACTTCTTCGATTAGGGTGATCTTAGATTCAAGGGAATGTTGACAAAGGTTGGTTAAAGCCATTCGGAACTCAAACAAGTCTTGGCAGTGGTGAGAATAGTGTCCATACAATCTGCAAAGGGAGCACACATGGTTTGTTCTCAATGACTTGTTTCTAATTATTGGCCCACTTGGGAGTTCAACCATGGGAAGGTTTTCCATTGTATTCATGGCGTCCAGGTGTGCGTAGATTATAGGAATTTTAGGGAATTTTTGAGTTGGATGGCATTGTACTTCGTAGCCGGCACAAGGTGAGATCTGTCAAGGTTCAGTGGTAGTTTTCACATTCTTGCCCCTGGCCCTTTTTCGGTGGAGCAGTGTGGGTGCAGGTGTGGTGGTTGGTTTTTGTGGGTGGGGTGTAGGTTGAGACTCGACCTCAATTGGCTGCATGGGGGTTAATGCTACCTCAGGAATTGGTGGTTGAGCTGGTGGATCAAGATAACACATAGGAATTCCCAATGTAAAGTTGGGTAGGTTTAAGGTGGCAATTACTAGCTTGCTCATGACACCAGGTAGGGGAAAGAGGAAGGGAATTGTATGGACTGGAGAGGAGCCCAAATAAATCCCTGATGGTTGTATGTGGGGATGAGGTTGTGGTTGCAGCTACATATAATGATGCGGCTACGGATGATGTTGTGTCTATTGTTGATGTTGCGGCTACGGACGATGTTGTGGTTGCATTTGGGGCTGCGGCTGCGATTGTTGTTTGTGTCCAGTTTTGCTATATGAGAGCATGCACAAATCCATAGTCCCATTTTGTGTCGATAGTGATACTAAGGGGAAAGAAGGCATCATGGTGGTATTGGAAAATAACCCAGGGCCCACATTCAACAATGGGGAGGCTGGTATGTTTTCAACCATCGTGTTGACCGTAGGGATAACATTGGCAGGTGTAGTTAGCCCTTGTGGATCAATGGTGTTGATCATAGGGATAACATTAGCAGGTGTTGTTAGCCCTTATTGATCATGATAAGTCAGTTGGTCAACCGTCATGATTTTCCCTTCGTGGGGGAACATCATGAGACGGAAGATAGTTGATGCTACGGTTCTCATGGCATACATATAACTTCTTCAGAGGAGAAGGTTATAGTCCAATTGAGCATTGGAAACCTCTATGTCAATCAAAACTGTCTTCTTGGCTAATGTGATGGGGATGTGGGGGAGGATTCCTTAGGCTTTAGTGGGATGGAGATCATAATCCCACATATTTATGAAGGATGGTTACAGAATTAGGGATCCAAGTTTTTTCCAGACTAGGGTAGACATAACGTACATCGATGCCCCCTCTTCCACTATGCACCAGTGCATGAACAAATTCTGGATAGACACCAGGATTTGAAAGGAAATGGTTGATGGAATTCACAGTTCTCCATTCTCTATGTAAAATGTGATCAACTTGGAGTCATAGGGGTCCACAGCACCAAGGGTAGCTAGAAGGGATTTTCACTGCGTTGGGAAATTTTTGAGTACCTAAAGAGCGAACATGGCGATAGATGTTTGGGCCAAATCATCCACTATGCCATTATAGCTGATTTCACCACTCCAAGTGAATCACACTTTGTATGGCCTTCCCCTCACCTACTGCAGACTCCTTAGACCCCTTGGACCATTTTTTGTCCTTTGATGTTTTCCTGACCATCCCTAAAAACATGTGAAAAATGATACACGCGACTTTTAAACCTATAATCGCGTATATACACGGGTTTGACCACTAAAACCGCACACATCAGGATGTGTACAAAATCCAAATCCTTTTGGAGTTTTCCTTGACATGGATCTGACTCACTTGACTCCTGGCCTTCCATATTCCTTGAGATCGCTCGGATTCAACCTTTCATTACCCCTTTGAAAAGATATATTAGGAACTCCTTAGTACATTGAAGGCATAAGAAATAATTGAGAGCAAAGAAACTATAGTCCATTGTTGCCGGAACTTATGATTGAGTCTGCATCCCTTTGTCCCTTGGAACACTTTTGTGTTCTTCCCAAGCTTGCCTTTTTCTTGTGAGCTTGCTATCTAGAGATGGAGGATTGAAGTGGTGGAGGCCCAAGTGGGGGATTCAGTTTCTCCGGTTCACAGACGTGCTGACAGAGGTTGTATCCTGTAATCTCTGATTTATATTAATAGAAATATCTTTTCCTGTCCAATAATGTGTATTTCAATGAATATTTTATCCATGGGATTATGTCAAATGTGTTACCACCTAAGTTGTACTTAGTGTTTTTTTATCAAGTAAGCCTGGTGAACTGGACAAGGATAACTTGTTGGGACTTCAGAAGACCTGTGGAAGTACTTCTGGGAAGTGCTTGTTGTATCATATCACATGTTCATACCCCATGGGGGAATTGTAATAAATGTTCTAGCATGATAGTGTTTGTAAAATACTCGGTCTCTTAGACTTTATTTGTCAATTCTATCAGCCCAGGGTGTTTTTTCCCTTGGTTATTATTGGTTGTTGAACAAACGACTGATAATTTCTGAGTTTTTCACTCCATACCTCCAAAGTTGGGGTGGTTGGATTGGAATTTAGGCCTATTGAGGTTATTAGAGTCTATGTTTCAATGTATAAGCATGCTAGACATCATGGTTGAGTCATATGAACATGTCTAAGTCCCCCTAGGTTTTTTCAATTTTTCAATTTTTTTAATTTTTCAATGTTTTTTTATTAAAATTTATTTTTTCTAAAAAACTTAGGCTATTTTTTAATAGTTTAATTGGAAAAATTGATTTTGTAATAAAAGTGGGGCAAATAATCAGTTTCATTCATGTAGGTGCTCATTTTCAAGCTAAGAGCACCATGTAAACCCATGGACCCACTATTTCCTAAGTTTTGAGTGATTTTCCATCACTCAGGTCAGAAAGCCCCAAAAATCAATTATTGATTATTTTAATTAATAAATTGATGAATAATGGAGCAAATCCAAAATCATAAATCAATGGATTCTCAGTCGATTTGTTTGAAATCAGTCAGATCTGAAGCAGATTGACTGGATCTGACAAATCCTTGACTGAAGGAGGTGATCAAATCAGATCCAGAGTTGATCTTTAGCTATCTTCATGGGGAATTGCGCCCTCTCTCTCTCTCCTCTACACGTGTGGACTCTCCTGGATGCTCTATGGACTGATGTGTTAGTGTATGGGTTGATTTCTCAGCTCAATCAAGCTCCCAATTGACAAGTAGGCTCATATCAGCTTCAGTTCTCCATCAGCTAATTTCATCTGATTCCATGAGGAATTGTGCCCCCCCCCTGGGCTAGATGTCTTGTATTTTGTATATATCCAGGCACAGCCTCCTCTTCCAAGCTAGTTAGAACTGGGATTGAGGTGCTACTACTATTGTACTATTTTTATTCTTCATTTGAAATAAATAAAATCTTTGGAGGCAAGACGGTGTTGTGCCATTACATGTGTAGATGATTATTGCCATTATTTTACTGAGGTAACCTGTATCTGTGTTCATTTTTTTGCTAATTGCTTGTAGATACATTGTTAAGATTGATAATAGACTTATTATAATCTTGATAGGAAAGGTGATTTTCAATAAGTTTATTGACCATCTCTTTCCTTTGATGCATGTTTATAGATCTATATTCAGCATGTTCTATAAGCTTATATGCATGTTATCTTGAATCTCTATGTATGTACTAATCGGATCTCACAAGTCTCTTGGCAAGTTCTTTGATTTCAGCTGAGCTGCAGGTTCCTACATAGGAGAGGATGCTGATATAGTTTGATTATTCACTCTCTTCAAAACCTTCCAAAGAAAGAGTCCCTCGACATTCCACCTGAAAGCTCCACTGTGGATCTTCAAGGCAACCAACATTTCTCTCCTCCTCTTCCTCCCTCAAAATCAACATTTTTACCCGGTTACTTTGTTAATAGCTTTGATTTTTCTTAGATATATCATCTTAAAAGTAATTCCAACATATATCTATCTTATCTAATCCCATAGTCTAGATCTTGCAGTTAAAAAGTTTCATAAGCATTCTAGATCTAGCTTTAGGGAAATCGTCCGTTTTGCATGGAAATTTAAAGAAAACTTGTAGCTTGCATGCGTTAGATTTATATTTTCTGTTATAAAAAATAAATCCAGAAATCAGTGCATATTTCATTGGATTCACAAACAGCAAGCCAATATTCCAAGGAAAGCTTGCGTTCCTTGGTTCCTTTTTCACTTGTTTAGCTAGTTTTAACTTCATTTTTTTGAGTTAAGGTAGGCTGATCCAAAGGTACTCTTAAAGTGATTTTTGGAATATGTTATTCTAACATGCTCACTGGTTTTTATCAGGTGTAACAGAAAATAAATGAAGCTGCTGTTCGAAAGTGTCCTCAGGAGCGTTCAAATCGCCCCAGGGGTCTCCCATTTGACTAAAACCTTTTATTTTCGCACCTTGTAATATATTTATTTCAATACATATAAGGATCAAGAGGAATTATATCAGTTCTCTGATATTGTAACCGCTATTAATAAAATTATTTTTTGAATAGGCTCTTTCGAGCCCATTCCCCATCCCGCCTGGGGGGATTTGTGTCGGTGTCCTTTTTGTTGCTTTTTGCTCATTTCTTTTCAAACTAGCATTTATATAATATGCAGGATAGTATGTTTTATTTTATTATTAATTTCATATTCCATACTTTATATTTCAAATTAATCTTAATACTTACCCCACGACTTCCAGATTGACCCGAAAGGGGAAAGAGATTCGTGGTAGCACTAATTAGAAAACTAGAATTGTGTATCTGTTTTATTTTGATCATTTGTTTTTTAGATATTATAAAATTAACCCCTCCTCTATTCCCTGATTGAGATCCACTTGGATTGAAAGAGGTTTCTGGAGGTTTTTCTTTTAAACAAGAACACCCAGTTTAAAACTTACTAAAATTGACAAGACTCCAGTGTGTATGCTCTGCACTTGGATACAGTTTGTTCGATTAGTAAAGTTGTATCAAAATCACTTGAGTGACTAGTATAATTAGGACTTACTCTCCCAAATTAACAAAACAACAGGTGAAAATCCAACACCTAGATCGAACCATCATGGTGGCAAAATACCCAAAGGAAGCAGGAACTTCTGAAAAGTAACCTCAGGGCACCGATCTCTGTCACACCCTAATGGGTGCATTATGAACAATAGCCCCAGAGACTCCATTTCAGCCCACATATTCCTTGCAGGTAGCCGCGAAGGTTTACTTTTGGACATACTCCAACTACTCTAGGGTATATCTGGAGTCCCCCGTTTGCCTAATTTTAATAAACTCACACTTCAATTTTAACTTAAAAAATACCAAGAGGCAATCGCAAAACACTCACTCCAAGCACATGCAAGTACATTGTTTCGATTTTTTGACCCCATTCTAAGGCACTGGTTATTTTCTTGGTTTATATATATATTGTGTCTCAGCATTGTGCTTTCGTGTGTTCATCTTTTGTATCTTGCCATATTTGATCATCTATAGTTAAATTTCAAACTCCTAAGTAACTCATTCAGTTTAACATCACAACATTAAGTAATTATCCTTAGTAACTTAATAGGGTCTACCCCCCTTGGCTTCGTTAGGAGTTGAGCCTAAACGGAGGAGTCAAGAACAAGGTGATAGCCTTGAGTCGAGACTTGCCCCCAAGGACACACCGAGTGGCTTGAAGATTTCTGCCACGTGACCTAGGTGTGTGAAAGGCAGTAACATCTTTTGGCACCATTTCCGGGGATAAATCTTTTTATTCCTGAGTACGACTCAGCTTAAATTTTTTCCAAACAACTAAAAAGATAAAAAAAACTTTTGATTGATCTAGTCTTTAAAAAACATAAAAATTAAAACTCGATCCATCTGGCGACTCCACTGTCTAACATCCCTTCAAGAATTTCTACCCGAAGAAACTGCAGACAATTATTCAATCCTCTCCCTGATCCCGAAAGGTTTATTAGGGAAATATTGAATAGGCAAACTTCTTGTAGAAACCTTGAAAATTTAGGAGACCAATCCCTCTCAGATATCCATCACATATTTGTAGAGAGTCATGTTCACTAATCTCAAGAAGTGATGAAATTTTACAAACCCCTTGAATTTTCTTAGATAGAAGGTAGTCCTCATGACATTCCGAATGATTCTATCAAGAAGCTCCCAATATTTCAGGGCAATAATGCCATCACTTCCAAGTCTCACCTTTGAAAGTTTGAAAAGCACCTGGTCAGTTATTGCAATGATGCTGCCCATGACCATGATGATGTCAAAATGACACTCTTTGCTTTATCCTTGGATGATGATGCTGAAGAATGGTACTTCGACCTAGATAATGATTCATATAAAACTCTTAGTGAATTCCTAGAGGGTTTTAAGAAGAAATGGGGGGAAAAGAAAGAACCAAGACATCTGCTTGCTGCCCTCCATAATATAAAGAAGATGGAGAATGAAACCATTGATGAATTTAATACTAAGTTCAGGCATGTGGTTGCAGACCTCCCTAGAGAAATCAAGCCAAGGGATGCATCCAACCTCATATCTTACATCAAAGCTTTCACTGGTTATTTGAGGTACCAGTTAAAGGACAAAGAGCCGATCGATCTAAAAACTGCTCAGGAATTGGCTGAGAAAATAGAAAAGAATATGGAGTCTTCAGGCAAATCCAACATTCCAAGTTATACTAGGGGAAACACTTCATACAACGAAGAAAAGGGAAAAGCTTTTGAATCAGATGAAAAGGGAGCCTCTAAAGATCCCATGGAAAAGGTAACAGACATGATAAAAGGCTTGGTTACTAGTCAAAACCAACTTATGACAGATTAGTCTGCATAATTGAATCCTATGCACAATAGAATAATCACAATGGAAATAAATAATAGACCTAGGAACTTTCAGCCTAGGAAGAATTAGATGTATCAAAAGAAGTTTCCTCAACAAGAGCTTAGGATTCCAAACATGTTAGACTCATATAACATGCTAGAAGAAGTAATTCCATGGTGTAGACCCTATGAACAATTCCACCAAGAAAGCACTTGTTATGTTGCAAATCAAGTCATGGAACATGGACTTCCCGAGGTCAGTAATCAGGAAACAAATTCAAGTGAGCCTAATCATATATACATGGTAGGCCAGGCCTATCCTCTGTTACCATCTAAATAGTACAAGCCTGAGGATGAAACCATTGCAGAATCTTATAGTGAAACTTATGATGAAAAATGTAATATACATGATGGGACTCCTATGTGTTCTCCATATAATGATGATAGTATGGAAGGTTTACTACCTTGTGACCTTTTCTCTGAAGAAGATGAGTATGAAAATGAGGACAAGTATAGCTTGGAGCATGATACAAGTGATGAAGACTCCCTTATCTCTGATAAAGATGTTGATGAGGAGTCCTGGACATTCATGGAAAATCCAGTCTATGACATGAATACAGAGGAAAATAATGAACCAGAAACTTTTGATGGTTTTGTTGATTTTTCTGTCTATGGCATACCTAAAGGAGAGAGCATGGACCATGTGGCCTTGGGAAAATTTGATATGAAAAAGGAGCATGTAGTTTATCCATATGATCATTCAAAGTCATATTATGCAGAGCCACATAAAGGTATCAATAATGAAGACATGGAGAAGCAGTGTTGTGAAAAGACAGGTGTGATGCAGTTATTAGAATATCAATCTCAACTATCATCTTCACATATAGAGTTTCCTCGTGACTTGGAGCCGCTTGGGGCTTATACAGTGAATTATCATCCGATAAGCCTTGATGATCCGTATGATGGTGTAGTCAATCTGCCTCATCATTCCGATTTGTACATCAACCCTATCCAATAATGGATAGAAGCAGCCTGTGCAAGGACTTACCAGTTTGGGAGGAAGTTTGACGAAATTATTCATGCCTATGATTTCCCATCCATCCTGCCCCTTCTGGATCATCACGCAGGTTTGCATTTTCTGAATAAAGTATCCTTACTTTGGCTGCTAACCAAATACAAGGAAAAAAAAAATTATGTTAATAAAATTCTTAGGTGGTTACATTGGATTTTTTATTACACTTAACCATTTTTATTTTCATGCTTAGAGTAGGAAAATAAGCTCCTTGAAAAAGAGCACTTACTTTCCGTATTTTTTGTTTTTTACTTAGCTATAATCAAACATTTTTATTTTCATTAGTTAGTTACATTTATTTTGTTTAAATCAATCAGCTTAATGGTTCATTTGTTTTTTTATGTAAAGCTTGTGCTACTAAGGTTTTTTTTTTTTGTCAAGTTGAGATGTTTTTACAAGGTATATAAACCAGAGATTATGGTGTTCTCGTATCCTCTCCTTACCTTAAAGACCAGATCGAGCACACGTCCCATAGTTGGAGCCATAATGTTACCACCTAAGTTGTAATTAGTGGTTTTTTATCAAGTGAGCTTGGTGAACTGGACAAGGATAAATTGTTGGGACTTCAGAAGACCTATGAAAGTACTTCTGGGAAGTGCTTGTTGTATCATATCACATGTTCATACCCAATGGGGGAATTGTAATAAATGTTCTAGCATGATAGTGTATGTAAAAGACTCGGTCTCTTAGAATTTATTTGTCAATCTGATCAGACTAGGGTGTTTTTTCCCTTGGTTATTATTGGTTGTTGAACAAACGACTGATAATTTCTGAGTTTTTCACTCCATACCTCCAAAGTTGGGGTGGTTGACTTGGAATTTAGGCCTATTGAGGTTATTAGAGTTTATGTTTCAATTTATAAGCATGCTAGACATCATGGTTGAGTCATATGATCATGTCTAAGTCCCCCTAGGTTTTTTCAATTTTTCAATTTTTTTAATTTTTCAGTGTTTTTTTATTAAAATTTAATTTTTCCAAAAAAACTTAGGCTATTTTTTAGTAGTTTAATTGGAAAAATTAATTTTGTAATAAAAGTGGGCCAAATAATCGGTTTCAATCATGTAGGTGCTCATTTTAA
>LPNX010231044.1:479499-498341 GCA_001517045.1 Pseudotsuga menziesii | reverse complement strand
GACCCACTATTTCCTAAGTTTTGAGTGATTTTCCATCACTCGGGTCAGAAAGCCCCAAAAATCAATTATTGATTATTTTAATTAATAAATTGATGAATAACGGAGCAAATCCAAAATCATAAATCAGTGGATTCTCAGCCGATTTGATTGAAATCAGTCAGATCTGAAGCAGATTGACTGGATCTGACAAATCCTTGACTGAAGGAGGTGATCAAATCAGATCTAGAGTTGATCTTCAGCTGTCTTCATGGGGAATTGTGCCCTCTCTCTCTCCTCCACACGTGTGGACTCTCCTGGATGCTCTATGGACTAATGTGTTGGTGTATGGGTTGATGTGTCAGCTCAATCAAGCCCTCGGTTGACAAGTAGGCTCAGATCAGCTTCAGTTCTGCATTGATGAACTCTCCATCAGTTGATTTCATTTGATTCCATGAGGAGTTGCACCCCCCCTGGGATGGATGTCTTGTATTTTGTATATATCCATGCACAAACTCCTCTTCCAAGCTAGTTAGAACTGGGATTGAGGTGTTGTTTCTATTGTACTATTGTTATTCTTCATTTGAAATAAAGAAAATCTTTGGAGGCTAGACGGTGTTGTGCCATTACATGTGTGAATGATTATTGCCATTATTTTACTGAGGTAACCTGTATCTGTATTCTTTTTTTTGCTAATTGCTTGTAGATCCATTGTTAAGATTGATAATAGGATTATTATAATATTGATAGGAAAGGTTCTTTTCGATAATTTTATTGACCATCTCTTTTCTTTGATGCATGTTTAGAGATATAGATTCAGCATGTCCTATAAGCTTATATGCATGTTATCTTGAATCTCTGTGTATGTACTAATCGGATCTCACAAGTCTCTTGGAAAGTTCTTTGATTTCATATGAGCTGCAGGTTCCTACATTGGAGAGGATTTTGATATATTTTTATTCTTCACTCTCTTCAAAACCTTCCAAACGCATAGTCCCTTGACATTCCACCTAAAAGCTCCACTGTGGATCTTCAAGGAAACCAGCATTTCTCTCCTCCTCTTCCTCCCTCAAAATCAACATTTTTACCTGGTTACTTTGTTAATAGCTTTTATTTTGCTTAGATATATCATATTAAAATTAATTACAACATATATCTATCTTCTCAAATCCCATAGTCTAGATCTTGTAGTTAAAAAGTTTCATAAGCATTCTAGATCTAGCTTTAGGGAAATCGTCCTTTTTGCATGGAAATTTAAATAAAACTTGTAGCTTGCATGCATTAGATCTCTATTTGATATTATAAAATATAAATCCAGTAATCAGTGCATATTTCATTGGCTTCACAAATAGCAAGCCAATATCCCAAGGAAATCTTGCTTTCCTTGGTTCCTTTTTCACTTGTTTAGGTAGTTTTAACTTCATCTTTTTTGAGTTAAGGTAGGATGATCCAAAGGTACTCTTAAATTGATTTTGGGAATATTTTATTCTAACATGATCACTGGTTTTTATCAGGTGTAACAGAAAATAAAGGAAGCTGCTGTTTGGAAGTGTCCTCAGGAGCGTTCAAATCCCCCCAAGGGTCTCCCATTTGACTAAAACCTTTGATTTTCGCACCTTGTAATATCTTGATTTCAATCCATATAAGGATCAAGAGGAATTATATCATTTATTTGATATTGTAAATGCTTTTAATAAAATTATTTTTTGAATAGGCTCTTTCGAGCCCATTCCCCATCCCCCCTGGGGGGATTTGCGTCGGTGTCCTTTTTGTTGCTTTTTTCTCATTTCTTTTCAAACTAGAATTGATATAATCTGAAGCATATTATATTTTATTTTATTATTAATTTCATATTCCATACTTTATATTTCAAATTAATCTTAATACTTACCCCATGACTTCCCGATTGACCCGAAAGGGGAAAGATATTTGTGGTACGACTAATTAGAAAACTAGAATTGTGTATCTATTTTATTTTGATCATTTTTTTTTAGATATTATAAAATTAACCCCTCCTTGATTCCCTGATTGAGATCCACTTGGATCGAAAGAGGTTCCTGGAGGGTTTTCTTTTAAACAAGAACACCCAGTTTAAAACTTACTAAAATTGACAAAACTCTAGTGTGTATGCTCTGCACTTGGATGCGGTTCATCCAATCAATCAAGATGTATCAAAATCACTTGAGTGACTAGTATAATTAGTAATCACTCTCCCAAATTAACAAACCAATAGGTAAAAATCCAACACCTAGATCGAACCATCATGGTGGCAAAATACGCAAAGGAAGCGGGAACTTCTGAAAAGTGACCTCAGGGCGCCAATCTATGTCACACCCTAATGGGTGCGTTATGAACAATAGCCCCAGAGACTCCATTTCATCCCACATATTCCTTGTGAGTAGCCGTGAAGGTTTAGTTTTGGACATACTCCAAGTACTCTAGGGTATATTTGGAGTCCCCCCTTTGCCTAATTTTAATCAACTCACACTTCAATTTTAACTTAAAACATACCAAGAGGCAATTGCAAAACACTCACTCCAAGCACATGCAAGTACATTGTTTCTATTTTTTGACCCCATTCTAAGGCACTGGTTATTTTGTTGTTTTATATATATATTGTGTCTCAGCATTGTGCTTTCGTGTGTTCATATTTTGTATCTTTCCATCTTTGATCATATATAGTTAAATTGCAAACTCCTAAGTAGCTCATTCAGTTTAACATCACAACACTAAGTAATTATCCTTAGTAACTTAATAGGGTCTACCCCCTTGGTTTCGTTAGGAGTTAAGCCTAAATGTAGGAGTCAAGAACAAGGTGACAGCCTTAACTCGAGACTTGCCCCCAAGGACACACCGAGTGACTTGAAGATTTCTACCACGTGACCCAGGTGTGTGAAAGGAGGCAACAAAATGCTTATACATTATTGATTATATATGCTAGAATAGATCTAACACCATGATATATAAAATGCTTGTATTGTTTACTTGTTGTTGAGGAAGTAATCTATCAATTCAAGCTAAAGTTGGAAAGCTCAACGGGGATCTACTTCAACCGTCTAGAATAAGGTACGAGGTCTGATCCTTTAGTGTTAGACATTTAATTTCTATTGCATATTGGAAAGGATTGATTTATGGAGTCAAGCTATCTGTTGCGGTACCCCAAGCCATAGGAATTTATCTCCGTAACAGAATTGGCGACTCCGCTGGGGAGTTCCTAGTAGTTGTCCTTTGGGGTTTGTTCTATCGGCATTCAATGAATTTGAATTGCTCTTTCTCTCTTGTTTCTGTGTCGGGTCTAGGGGCATATTTTCCTAGTAGTGTCTGATTGGTGTGAAGTTTGTCTTAGCTTGTCTATTTACCTTGGTTTTATGCACCTTTCTTCCTGTACACGAGTTTTTAACTCACAGTTACATATACACGTGGGTTTCTCTGTGATTTCTGCATATACACGTGGGTTTACTGTGAACAGTCATGTATGCCCTTAGTTTTTCCTTTTTGTGGAAGTTAAATGGTTGCTGGGTGAATTTTGATGTTTGCTGAGTCTCCTTTGGCACTTCCTGAGTCTGTTTATACCTCTGTTTTTGACCAGAGACAGTTTTTTTTAGGCTAATTTTTTTTTAAGAAGGTTCTTGTCATGGCATTTTCAATTTTTTGTTTGAGATTAGTGCATTAGATTTATTTTAACTTAGTGCTTTGATTGAGTACTATTTGAGTGTCCTTGCAGATTCTGTGGGTTGTAGAATCATTCTTTTTCTTTTTGTATCTCATTTTATTTCAAAAAATCCAAAAACATTTGCTTATCATCATGCATTGCATTTTGCATCTGGATCCCAGTAATCCACCAGCATCTATAATAGTCTTGGTTTGGCCCTCAAACCACCAAGACACCAAAACCTGTAGATTTTGCATGCACATAGAGCTTGTTGAGCCATTAGATCAGCCCTTACTCCTTCCTCTACCTCACCATGTTCATGCTCTCTCCACTCTAGGACCATCCTGCACAAGAAATTGCAATTTTGTCCATTAGATTATTGAAAAAACCTTATGCACGGCCTCATACACAACTATTTTCAAAACAACCGCGTATGAACGTGGCTTTGGGTGCATTTTCCGCATATATCCAGCCCTATACGCGGAAAAACAATCGATTTTTGCATGGGCCGTAGTGCCCTTTTTAGTTTGGCCTAGAAAGCTTAATTGACCACGGAATTTGATAAAAATTGCATTGAAATGGAAGAGAAGAGCATGGGTAAATACCTAGAAGAAACGGTAGTGGATTCCTCCAGCTGGATCTCCTAGAATTCACTGTTGAAAATCTGAGCTCAAATGGGTAAAAGTTTCAATTGTTTTATAATAGATTGAATTGTTTACTACTTATAGAAATTTTTCAAATATTTGAAAATTTTTACCCCCTTTCCTATAGTTTCAACATTTTCTAACCATTTTGGACCGTTTTTTACATAATTCATGATGTAGAGGACCTTTTTCAGTGCTGTTTCAGCCGTTGGATTGACCCGTTTGTGCTGATCTCGGGTATCATATCTAAATTGGCATATAGGTTAGGTTTCATCACTATTTTCATTTTGCATGACCTTATGACCATCTAATCATGACCTTAGGTACGAACCCACTCTGTTATCTCATGGAACCTTCTTGTTGTTTTAGAAGTTGCATGATCTGAGTGGTAGAGCTTCACCTTACATGGGTACCCTAGTTAGCGCCTTATTTTCATTTGGTGCCCATGCTGACATTTTTTCCTTTAGGGTGTTTGAGTCTATTGTATAGTATTGCCATGACATTTCTCAAGAGCCTCATACTCCTCTTGATCTTTTGCTGGCCTATTTCCCTCAGGAATCCCTCATGTCAAGTTGTGAATGCATTATCATGAGCTTTTCCTGCCTTATTGAGCTTTATACCGGCTCCCCTGACATTGTGTTTCATCCATATAGCCTGAGCTTGTCTCATGTCTAGCCATGCAGAGCCATTTTTTATATCCTTCGCAGCTTGTTTCCCTTTTTGACCGAGAGGGGGTTTTCCCTCGAGTGTCGATATCCTACACATGTATCCTTGCATTGAGCATAGGTATGTTCCACTACTTGGAACTAGTTTGTTTGCCCTTATGACACTCATCTCCTCCTAGTCTGTAACTATAAATCCATTTTATTCTTTTTCAAGCTTTCTAAATAAATGAAAAAGTCCAAAAAAATTCAAAAAAAACAAAAATCCGGACAAGGAAAGATTTTATCTTTGGCAGATGTCAAGTCATGTCACCTTCAAATAGAGAACTATATATCACATCTGTTGGTTGGGTTATAGTTTGACTTTAGGATCTGTACTTATTTCTCTGAGTTGATCTCCACCGACTGGTTAAGCTTCCAGCCCCTATGGAGCCTCTATCTATGCCTCCAGTGTCGCATAGATGTCCCAGTTTGTATATCGAGTCTATGCTGCCTTTATTTAGTCACCATATGCCATTATGATCTTATTCGAAGGAAGTTGAAGCCTGAATCGGCCATTCCTCAGTTATCTTGACTTTGCATGTCAGCCATTCTTGGTACAGTTACTGGTTCATGCACCTTATGATCGAGTCCTTCCACATTATACAGCTTTGCTGAGTACCTCATGTTGGATGATGGGGGATGCCTTAATGCCCTTAGTCCAGTGGATTTCATCCCATTGACTTCAGATCATTTATTCTAGGATTGGAATCTAGATTCATTATGAGTGCCTTGAGACTTGCAGTCATCAGTGGCAGGTTCTCTCGCCATCAACAATATTTTGGGAATACATCAATGTCCCCTTATCGATGGATCCTCTCAAGTGTTCGACCTCAACACATTTATTCACACTTGTTAGTTTTCACTCTAGTACCTTGATTCCCATTTTCATTATCGGTGGGTGATCTCGCGTCTGTTAATGGTATACATTAATGACTGGTAATCAGACAATGTACTACTATGTTCGACCTCGACACCTCTATTCGCATAGTAGGACATGTACTCGTAGCGGTTTGTGTAGAAGACTTTCCAGATTGGTGGCATCTATTATATGCTGCCCCCTTGGTCGTGCCAGTGTTCCTGAGATTTCAGCACTCGTGATTTGATTCCAGTATATGTCAGATATTTCTAGCCACTATGGAGATCTTGATCTGCTATATATCTTCAGCCATTATGGATATCATGGTCCTTTGTATATCTTCATCATTTAGATTATGATCTATGTATATTATATGTGGTGATGACCACTTATGTGATATCTTTTATCATGCCTATTTATGGCCATTGTACTCTTATGTATCCAGGACTGCTATATGTATATGCAGTTATGTGCAGAGTTGTATTATGGTACTATGTTGATTGGGTGGCTGGTTTTCCATTTTGGATCCTTCATCACTCCACTTCTGGGATGGACTTATAATGTATTTCGACAATCATATGACCCCTCTGACCTCACACATTATTGGGCATCTGTTATAGCTGATTTCACCACTCCAGGTGAATCACACTTTGTATGGCCTTCCCCTATCCCACTGCAGATTCCTTAGCCCCTTGGAGCATTTTTTGTCCTGTGATGTTTTCATGACCATCCCTAAAAGCATGTGAAAAATGATACACGCGACTTTTAAACCTATAATCGCGTATATACACGGGTTTGACCACTAAAACTGCGTACATCTGGATGTGTACAAAATCCAAATCATTTTGGAGTTTTCCTTGACATGGATCTGACTCACTTGACTCTTGGCCTTCCATATGCCTTGAGATTGCTCAGATTCGACCTTTCATTACCCCTTTGAAAAGCTATATAAGGAACCCCTTGGTACATTGAAGGCATAAGAGAGAATTGAGAGCAAAGAAACTATAGTCCATTGTTGCTGGAACTTATGCTTGAGTCTGCATCCCTTTGTCCCTTGGATCACTTTTGTGTTCTTCCCAAGCTTGCCTTTTGCTTGTGATCTTGCTATCTAGAGATGGAGGATTGAAGTGGTGGAGGCCCAAGTGGGGGATTCAGTTTCTCCGGTTCACAGACGTGCCGACAGAGGTTGTATCTTGTAATCTCTGATTTATATTAATAGAAATATCTTTTCCTGACCAATAATGTGTGTTTGAATGAATATTTTATCCATGGGATTATGTCAAATGCTTATAAATTATTGATTATATATGCTAGAATATATCTAACACCATGATATATAGAATGCTTGTATTGTCTACCTGTGGTTGAGGAAGTAATCTATCAATTCAAGCTAAAGTTGGAAAGCTCAATGAGGATCTACTTCAACCATCCGGAATAAGGCACAAGGTCTAATCCTTTAGTGTTAGACATTTAATTTCAATTTCATATTGGAAAGGATTTATTTTTGGAGTCAAGGTGTCTGTTGCGGTACCCCAGGCCATAGGAATTTCTCTCTGTAACAGAATTGGTGACTTTGCTGGGGAGTTCCTAGTAGTTGTCCTTTGGGGGTTGTTCTATCGGCATTCAATGAATTTGAATTGCTCTTTATCTCTTGTTTCTGTGTCGGGTCTGGGGGCATATTTTCCTGGTAGTGTCTGATTGGTGTGAAGTTTGTCTCAGCTTGTCTGTTTTCCTTGGTTTTATGCACCTTTCTTCCTGTACACGAGTTTTTAACTCATAGTTATGTATACACATGGGTTTCTCTGTGATTTCTGTGTATACATGTGGATTTACTGTGAACAGTTGCGTATGCCCTTAGTTTTTCCTTTTTGTGGAAGTTAAATGGTTGCTAGGTGAAGTTTGATGTTTGTTGAGTCTCCTTTGGCACTGCCTGAGTCTGTTTATACCTCTGTTTCTGACCAGAGACGGTTTTTTTTAGGCTAAATTTTTTTTAAGAAGGTTCTTGTCATGGCATTTTCGATTTTTTGTTTGAGATTAGTGCATTAGATTTCTTTTACCTTAGTTTTTTGCTTGAGTACTGTTTGAGTGTCCTTGCAGAGTCTGGGGGTTGTATAATCATTCTTTTGCTTTTTGTATCTCATTTTATTTCAAAAAATACAAAAACATTCGCTTATCATCATGCATTGCATTTTTCATTGTGCATTGTACTTGCACTAGATTTGTTTTGGAGTATTAGTTAGGATTTCATATAGGAAAACTTGCATTCATCATTTGAAGAAAAAATGTGCATTTCACGTAGTAGCATACCCTGTTTTCATGGACACGATGCATTTGCATTGA
The DNA here is from genome assembly GCA_001517045.1 of Pseudotsuga menziesii. Classification (NCBI taxonomy): domain Eukaryota; kingdom Viridiplantae; phylum Streptophyta; class Pinopsida; order Pinales; family Pinaceae; genus Pseudotsuga; species Pseudotsuga menziesii. The sequence continues at coordinate 490,169 of LPNX010231044.1, read as the reverse complement.
TTGTTAGGTGTGCATTTTACTTCATGTTGTGTCATAACACCATTAGTTGCATGGCCATATCCCTCTTTTGAATAATAAAGCCAATTAAAATCAACGCTTAAATTAAAATGAACTACACTCTTTTCTTTTATAGGGTGCATGAAAAAGCTTAGCTTTTAGGATCTTGGAATAGTTCATTGTGAGTAAATTCTCCAAGATCACTAAACAACAACATGTATGTGTCTGTCCAAGTGAGTGTGTGAAATCCTTGGTATAACCAATGTTTCTCAGGATCCTCCTCTCAAAAGGGAGCTAAGTACGAGGCATTGTGAGTGGTTATTGATTGGGATGACCCCTAGTCATAACTGAGTAGCACCGAATGTATTTCCAGGATTGTATTCGTATCTGGTGGCTCTTTCGAGAGTTTTAGGCTTTGCTACCCTACCCATACGGTCAATCCCGCTTGCGACTGTCTTCCTGATCATTGATTATATTGAGGTGACCTTAGTGGCCTTACCTAGGATATCGAGGGGGTACTTTGCAGGGGTTATTCTGCGGGTGTCCCAGCCAGGTTGGGGTTGGATAGCACAGTCGCTTTACGTGTTGAAGTTGAGGGCCACAATAATTGGTTACATACCTCCGCTTTTTGTGTATGGGAGTCTCAAGCCTCTCTTAGGCAAGACATACCTGCTTCATTCAGGAGCTCACTTATCTTGCCCTTGATTGCTTACATTTGGCTTTAGATTTTATTAGTGATTTCTCTGTGCATGATAGCTTGCCTAGGGTTTACGTAAATAGAGAGTCTTTTCTACTTTTTGAGTCATTGTGGATTTGGGTATGGCTCCTCGCCGTTCTCATAGATTAGCAATACTTCTGCCTTCTACTTCTCCTCCTCCTTTGGGAGAGAGACCTAGACAGTCCAGGGAGACTATTTCACACATTGATTCACACACCATGGGAGACCATATAGAAGGTATTCCTAAACCACCTTCTCCCATTCGTGTAGATGATGGGGAGTTTACTCCTACTTACGATCCTTCACCCGACTTGGCTGAGATAGGTCCTATGATTTCTGAGATAGGAACCTTGCATGATAGACCTACTCACTCTAGGGTTGATTCCCCATTGACACGTTACTAGTATGGAATGTTAGAGGATGCCAAGACTCATTTTGAACCCGCCAACATTATCTATGGTAGTTATGGTATGTCTAGTTTTCCTACACATGATTTGGCATTTCATGTCGAATCTGACTTCAAGCCTAACACTATGCCTAGGGGCACTCTCATTCCTTACCTTGTAGAGAGGTTTGTGAGCACTAGTCACATTGCACCTTCCATCCCGGTGGTGGAAGTTACATCACATATTCCTCCTAGGTCTAGGGTTAGTGATCCTATTAGGATACTAGATCCGAGATGAGTGACTATAGGGAATAGTACGTACTTCATTACTCAGATCCCTTTTTCCTCTATCCCTAGTTCTTCAAATGTTCACCCTCCACCTCATTCACGTGGTCTTTCAGGCCGAAATGTTGCTACGAGTTATGTCCATACTACGGTTACTAGACCGGTTGTGTCTCAACTTCATGTACCCCCCGTTGTTTCGGGAGGTCATGCTCATACTTCTAGAGGTCACATTCCTACTTTTGGAATGTATATTCCTACTTCTGGAGTGTACATTCCTACTTACGGCATGTCCCATGGGGCATATCATGCGATGACTTATGTACCCTATTATGGGATGTAGTATGGACAGGGTTCTTCACCTTATGGAGGCGGGTATCAACAACCTACTTACTCTCCTAATTATGGCTTTGTAGCTCCTAATAGTCAAGGTCCACCACACTATGGTGCTTCCACGCCACCCTATATGGGTCAAACAAGAGGAGGGAACTATGGCCAAGGCCATGGTGGTAATCAGACCTATATGAATTAGGGAGAGATCCATCGATCTCATCATCCTAGGCTCCCTTTCCTCACGACACTGAATCTTCCTGACTTGTCGAGATTGATGAACGATCCTGTAGCTCATGATCCGGCTCAGTCGGCTGTTCCTACTAAGATTCCCTCGAACATACCTAAGTTCGAGGTAAAATCGGGAGAGGATCCGAGAAAACACATTACTACGTTTCACCTTTGGTGCTCTTCGAATTCCTTACATCAAGACTCAATCCATTTGAGACTATTTCAACGCACCCTTATAGGGCCTGCTACAAAATGGTATATAGAGCTGCCTAGGGTGGCGTTCGCTTTGTTCGACAACCTTGTGATGACTTTTCTTAATCAGTTCTAGCTACCAGTGCGCTATGATGTTGGTACTGAACTCTTGTAGACATTTTGACAGGATAAAGCCACACATATCTCGGATCATATTCAAAAGTGGCATAGATGCAAGAGGTTAATTAAAGCCTTTATACCGCCAGAATTCCTCCTCGAATGGTTCCTCAAGTCGTTATTTCCATATATAGCGAAGGATGTTTCTACATATGGAGTGCAGAATGAGGAACAAGCGATTTTTAGGGCGCAGGAACTGGACTTGATTTATGTGTAGTCCAGTTTGTTATATGAGATTATTCCCAATGCTCCGCGTTCTAGTTTCGAACCCAAAGTCAAACCTAGACCACATGCCGATGGCATTGTGGGTTGTGCAAGTGCGAAACCTATAGATTCTGTTGCAAAACAAGTTAGTCAATTATAAATCAACCAATCTGCTTCGAGAAAAGCGACGGCTTCATCTCAACCTGCCCAAACAGTGAGTGTACTTACTGTGCAATCGTCGGACCATAAGGGTAACCAGCAGCCCGGACGAAGTAGAAAAAAGGGTAAGAATAATCATAAGGGTGGGAATAAGAATGAGAATGCTTATAATGATAAGAACATCCGTAATGCTGGGGGGGACAAGTAAGCTAAACGTAAGGTTAAATTCCCTTGCAAGTTGTGTAAGGATAATCACCTCACTTACTTGTGCCCTCGTATTGAGGAAGCTTCGAGATTCTTGGCACAAGGCCCAGCTGTGCTAACTAACCCTTTACCACATAATCAAAATATGAACTCAAAGTCACATGACCAGTCTGGTGGTGATCAAGATCCACCGAAGAGTAGTGGTCATGGTTGCATTAACATGGTCCGTGCTGCGAAAGTTGTGACCTGTGCAAAAGATTATGGTTCATCACAACCCATCCCAGGAAAAGAGCCTGATACACCAGGGTCTCCTTTACATATTGAGAAACTTGTGGATAAACCTGAAGTTGCACCTCGCATTCCTAAGGGATTCCTTAAGCATTCGGGGCACAATCCAAATGCTTGAGTCACCCATAACTATTCATTTGTCGAGGATTTGGGCCACACTCCTTGTGCAATGTCTGCATTGGAAGTGCTTCAGAGTTGTCCTTTGCAAAGGAAGGTGTTGCTTTTTGCCCTTGGTGTGAACGATGATGATTATTCCTCCGTGATTAAATTTGAAACCGTAGGACTGCAGCCTCACTTTCCTTACTATGTGTCTCTTTTGATTCATGTAGAATGTCTTAATATGATCGTCAAGCGCACTGTGATTGATGAAGGCGATGCTACTTCTGTGATGTTTTTATTGTGTTGGAAGGGTTTAGGTTCCCCTGAGCTATCTAAATCAATGACCATGTTAACTACATTCGATGGGAGATCGTTTAGGATACATGGCATCCTTCCATCCCTTAAAGTCCATTTGGGAGGGAATACCGTTGTGATAGAGGTCAAGGTGGTTGATGCGCCCCTTGACTACAATCTCTTGCTGGGTAGGAATTGGATGTACAGTATGCAAGTCATTGCTTCTTCCCTATTTCGCGTTGTATGCTTTCCACATAATGAGAAGATAGTGACGATTGATCAAATGCCATTCAAGAATCTGTCTATTACTGCATCTTCAGGAGCTTCGATCCTGATTGTTGAGCACTTCCAGCCAGCAACTAGGAGTGTGGGTGTAGGCATGTATCCATCCCTCATGGGAAGCTTTAGTTTTCCTACATCGATTCTTATGATAGGTTCTAGTTCTGGTGAGGCTTTGACATCTATGAGATCGGTGTATTTTTTCACGAGTCATATGGAAGATCCTTGGATTCTTCCTATACTGAGTACTCCAAATGAGCCCATCGTGACGGATGTTCCATTGCCTACAACTATGATAGCTTATTAAGCTAACCTCGAGTCTATTGCAGAGCCTATTCCTTCCTCTTCATGGACGGAAGAGGAGGACCCTTATGTGTTGCCGAAATGGGTAGTACAGTCTTCTCACGCACATGACTACCTTGATATGGTTTTCCCTTCAAATGAAGCGATTATTGAGGATATGTCGGGAGTTGAGCCAGCATGGGAGGAACTCCATCATAGATCGTACTTTCTTCCCGAGCTTGACCGCCTAGAGCGTGAGTATTTTAGGGTGGTTCTTAGTGTGAGAGTTGGTAGTCCTATGGTTCTGTTAAGCTCTCCTGGTCAGATGGCTGATGGAAACATGGCGAACATATCTTTAACAATTCCTATCAACATCTCTCGCAATCCTGGTAGGATAGAGAATGTCTATATTGGGGCAGAATGTTCCCATGCTGAGATTCTAGAATACACCGAGCTGTTTAAAGAATTCCATGATATCTTTGCTTGGTATTATGATGAAATGCCAAGTATTGACCCTCATATTGTCGAGCATGAGATTAAGACTTACCCCAATGCTAAGCCTATTTGACAATGGTTGCGTGCAGTGAATCTGAGGAAAGCACCCGCGATTAAGGCAGAGATAAAAAAGATGTTAAAATCCAGTTTTATCTATCCCATTCCCTTAACGGAGTGGGTTTCAAACCCTGTTCCAGTGGATAAGAAGCAGGGAGTGATCCGTATATGTACTAATTTCTGCGATTTGAATTGTGCCTGTCCTAAGGACAATTTCCCCATACCATTTATTGATCATATTTTGGATGAGTGTGCGGGTAGCGAGGTTTTCTCCTTTATGGATGGATTTTTTGGGTATAATCAGATACAAATTAAACCTGAGGACCAACATAAGATTGCATTTATTTGTCCTTGGGGAACTTTTGCATATCGGAAAATGCCTTTCGGCCTCAAAAACACTGGAGCTACATTTCAGCAGGCAATGACCTTGATCTTCCACGATCTCAAGTCAATTATCAAAGTATTTTTGGATGACCTTGCTGCTCATTCTTGTATGAGAATGCATCATCCCTATCACTTGAGATTGGTATTCGAAAGATGTCGGCATTATTTGGTTAGATTAAATCCTCATTAGTGCATCTTTTGTGTGAAGTCAGTTCGTTTGTTAGGATTCATCGTTTCTAAAGAGGGCATAAGAGTCGACCCTTTGAAGGTTGAGGCAATAATTCAATTGTATCCCTCAAAGAATATTCGTCATCTTCAATGTTTGCAAGGCATGGAAAACTTCTTACAGAGATTTGTTGTCAACTTTGCCAATTTGACTAGAGGCTTCATGCATCTCTTAAAGAAGGACACCCCCTTTTGATGGGATGAGTGAGCCCAGGAGTACTTTGATGCACTCAAGCGAGCCTTGGCATCAGCCCCGGTGATTAGTCCCCCGGACTATAGCCGTGATTTTCTATTATATGTGGCCACGTCCTTAGAGACGATTGGTATGGTTTTGATTCAACAGGATGAGGAGCTCCAAGAGCATGTCATATACTATCTAAGCCAGAACCTTATCGACGTAGAGATTCATTACTCTCATGTCCAGAAGATTTCTTTAGCTACCGTACATGCAGTTTAGCGGTTGAGACATTATATTCTCCTTCACCAGAACTTGGTTGTAGCCCATGTCAATCCATTTCAATTCATCCTCACTCAAAGGATAATTGGGGGAAAATATAATAAATGGATTGTCATTTTGCAAGAATTCGATCTCGAATTTGTTTCGGTAAAATCAAAGAAGTCTTTAACTTTTGCAGAGCTTATATCGAATTTTCCGAGCAAGGCTGAGGAGTCGGTTTGTGAAGATACGTTTGTAGATGAACACATTTTATTAATCTCAACTTTAGACCCATGGTATGGGGATATCATAATATATTTACAAACATTGAAGACCCCTACTCACCTCTCACAAGATGAACGACAACAATTACATCACGTGTCTAAGAACTACCTCATAGTGGATAACACTTTGTACCGCCATGGAGTAGATTCCATTTTATGAAGTTGTTTAAGTCATGAAGAGGCAGAGGTAGTGCTTAATGATTTCCACAGAGGGGCATGTGGTGTTCATTTATCTGGGCTTTTCACAGCTCAAAAGATCTTAAGAGTGGGATATTTATGGCCGTCGATCTTTAAGGATTATGTTGATGCGGTCAAGAGGTGCCACCCTTTCCAGGATTTTGCACATAATAAGTGCTTGAAACTTGCCCCGTTACTTCCCATTATCACCGCCAGTCCCTTCACTAAGTGGGGGCTTGATTTTATGGATTGCAACCCAGCTTCGGCTGGGGGCACCATCATATTATAGGGGCTGTTGATTACTTCATGAAATGGGCTAAGGCTATGCCTATAGTTAAATCCGATGGTGAGACAGCTGCCCACTTCGTATTCAACCAAATTATTACTCGATTTGGAATTCTGAAAGATCTTGTCATTGACCATGGCTCGCACTTTCAGAATCGTATGATGGAAGAGTTGGCATCAAATTTAGGGTACAAGCAAGAGCATTCCTCCTCTTACTATCCTCAAGCGAATGGACAGGTAGAAGCAGTGAATAAATCACTCAAATCCATTCTTCAATGAACCATCACACAAAGCAAGAATAATTGGCACATCATGTTATATCCTACTTTGTAGGCATATAGAACCACTGTTAAGACTACCACAGGTTTTTCTCCATATCAACTTGTACATGGAGTGGAGTCGATATTTCCAGTTGAATACGAGATTCCTTCTTTGAAACTAGCTATAGAACTCTTACCAAACACTTCTCCATTTGAGGAGTGTTTGGTCCACCTTGAGCAACTTGATGAGCAGCATCGGGATGCCTTGGTGGCTCTAGAGGTCAATAAACGTCGCGTAAAGGTCCAGTACGATAAGTCGGTCCATCCAAGGAGGTTTAGTGAGGGATACCTAGTCCTATTTTGGGATCAACCAAAAGAACCCTTGGGCATAGGGAAATTTAATCCTATGTGGCGTGGTCCTTACGTGGTCAAACATGTCTTAGAGAAGGGATCTTATGAGTTAGTGGATTACGAGGGAACGAACTTGGCGAAGCCTAGAAATGGGCTCTATCTCAAGAAGTACTATGCATGATTTTCAGCCAAGGCTAGTTATTGTATATTATTGTACAGGTTTGCATAGTTAGGTATTTTTCTTATAGTGATTGGGTTTGTGATTAGTTTCCGTTTCTTTTGGCAGATGTCAATGGAATCTTCCACCTACATAGGATTTGTGGATGGTGCGAGCCATCAAACTCAACACTCAGCCTCTGCTACTTGGGTGATTTACACTCCTATGGGTCAGGTACTGTCTTAAGGAGGCGTATGTCTGTGGCCATCTTCCAACAATGTTGCTGAATATAGTGCCGTTATTGAGCTTCTATGGGATGCCATTTCACATGGCGTTCTCTCTCTTGAGGTACGTCTTGATTCAGAGTTAGTAGTGTCACAGCTTAATGGTTTGTACCATGTTAGAGATTCAACGTTATTAAGAAGATTCTTACGTGTGAGATTATTAGAACGACAATTTGACAATATAACATATATACATATTCCAAGAAATAATAATCAAGTTGCTGACTCATATGCTAACTATGTGTTAGATTGGAATTTGTTTCATTCACAATAAATTAATCACAAACACAATTTTTACACATGTAAATAAATAAACCGATCACCATAAAATGTTTTATATACATCCAAAATGTGGTAATACATAGTGTCATGATACAAAATTGGGGATTTCGAGCCACCAACATATAATACACGGTAGTACAAAATGTATACACTCCTAGGTATCTAATCATGTGGAGGAGGAGGAGGGTTGTGATCATGGAAGGTCACTATAGCTCTAGCTAGCTGTCGAAATAATTGCACCCATGCATGTGGTACACCCAAAACTTGCCACTGCATAGCTTCAGGAAAGTCCTCAACTTGCACCATGGGAACCCTATGTGTCAATCTCACAAAATTGGTATGAATGCTCTTGAGCATCTGCTTTGCATCCACACCCATGATGTCATCTCCTCTTCCCCTCTGTTTATGACGAGGGAAGCCTTTTATCCACCATGGTCCCACATCTGCACACAAATGGTAGATGTCACTATGTATTGTCATGCAAAAATATGTCTTTTGATTCCATATAATTAGAAAACACAAAAAAATTAAATAACTCAAAAATTAAAAAGAGAGGGTTGTAGAGGGGGCTAATTACCTCCTAAATGTCATCATGTAATTATAGTTTAAAAGATAAATAAATATTAACAAATAGGTAGTTGGAGCGGGTACAACCGCTCCAACCTATCTCATAATGTCTAAATAATTACCAAAGATAATGCAAAGACGAATTGGACGTCCCTTCCCATATTTCTTTGTCTTTGATCGCTGTGTATGACCTTAATGCATGCTTGAATGGGATGTTGAAACCCTAGACTTCAACATTGGCGCCGTTGCCTCCTCTATCCGGTCTGGGTGACAGCAGCAGCGGATGGAGGTGGTCGAACCTAAAGGAGAAGATGTCGTGAAGATGAAAATCCTGCTTGTGCATTCGTGAATCTGAAAGGAGAAGCTTAAAGAGACTGCATGTACGTTGCTGAAGAAATATTATGGGAGACAAGCTCGGCGCGTATTGATGCTCCTGCCAAAAGAAAGATACGATCTTATTATTATTACTTTTATTTATTTAACTATTAGTTGCTGGAAATAACTTGTATAGTGATGCATGAGTCGTGATCAATGTATAATGAGGATGGAATAGCTTGCAAGAAAGTTTTTTTGTGCATGGATAAAGAAATTCTATGTTGGAAGGTTGAATTATCATTGTGTTCAGCAGCGTGACATCTATCTTATAATCCTGCAAATACCAACTGCAAGAGTTGATCAGAAGAATTTCCCCATTCTACAGTAGCCGACCAAACGTTATTTATTCCAAGCAATTCGATTGAATTCAAAATCTGTAACCGTCGAGGGCCAACCAAAAGCTTCAGATGACGACGGTTCTAACGATGGTTTGTGATGGCAATTTTGACTCTCTTTTGGCCCAATTTACGGGTGTCTCTCTTTTGGCATGGCAGCTGTTACTATGGATATTTCCTTAATATCGCAATTCACGACAGTGTGTTTTGGCCGCGTCGAGCAGATCAAGCGATGGGTTTCTAATTTGTACAGAAACCACCAGCCACTCGAGACCATATTTTGCCAGCGGTGAGCATATCAGACAACAGTTAGATAGAAAAGCAACGGTCTTTCTTCCAAAGTGCGGCTAGAACACGCTATCAGCTCTGACAGCTAGACTATCGTTGTCGACTGCATTGTGGACTGCATATTTAGCCAAAGTTCGGTCGCTAAATATTTCTCTGTTAATTGGCGAATTCTTGTTGTTGAGGTCTATCAGTCGACCTTTCAAAGCCTTGCCGACTATTCAAAACCCATTTGACATTCCAGTAAGTTGGAATTGGAAGAGCAAGGATCTGTCGTGAAGGATAATTTATCGATGAGAATCCACTGTTTGAAAGATTCCAATAAGGAACTGGTTCAGTCAGCCGCCGAATAAAGATTATGCCCCCGAAGCGTAGAAATTGGAGTTTGAATGCTGCGTCGATCGGGTTGTAAACCAACGAATGACTGCCATGGGAAACTCTTTTGATCGCAGTTGACGGTGTGATGGAATACTGGTGGCTCGAGGTCAGATTTGGCTGCTTGATAATTTTCTTGCATTTTTCTTTACGTCGACTGAAGTTCCATGGCCTATTGCACTTTCGTTGCCAGCACCAAAAGCTCCACCAAAAGTATCAGTACCAGGAAATCTCGTGTCTCCTTCACCGCAATACATTTTTGTGAGTGTACATGAATGCAGCGACACCAACTGCTACCATATCGGCTGCTACCTGACAACAACTTCTCCTTATCGAAGATCGATCTGTTTGCGCCTGAATACGATCGGCCCATGCTGCTGTAAATGAAAACGATCGGTCTATTTGCACAACTCATTGACTATGGCACGTCGGAGCAGCAAGAGACTGCCGACTGATGGATACCTTCGACTGCTTGTCATATGAAGCCGTCGACCAGCCACCGACTAGCACATTGGGCCAGCGACCCGACTGATCTGGTCGACCTCCATCGACCCGACTGAGCTGGTCGACCACCATTTCGTCGACCCTGTCCCGACTAAAAATTTTGATGCATCATGAGAGGTAACATTATGGAGTTTATTTTGTGTTAAATACCTTGCCTCCTTGGTTGACTGAGCGTTGATTAAGTTGTAAAAATATGGTCGATTCTTCTGTGAGTCCAACTCACTTTGGTCGGCATTTCAAGTGGTCGATATGGTCAATATCAAAGTCGGTTGACATTGGCACTCCGTTGGTTCTATATGTCACTTGTAAAGCATGCTTGAAATCTTAAAATTGTAAAAAGAAACAGTTCTGCACTCTATCGATTGAGTCATGTCGGTTGGAGCATGTCGGTTGAAACATGTCGGTTGAGTCTTTAACAAGCAGGTCGATTG
>LPNX010231044.1:464076-475852 GCA_001517045.1 Pseudotsuga menziesii | reverse complement strand
CCTCTCAAGTGTTCAACCTCAACACATTTATTCACACTTGTTAGTTTGCACTCTAGTACCTTGATTCCCATTTTCATTATCGGTGGGTGATCTTGTGTCTGTTAATGGTAAACATTAATGATCAGTAATCAGATGATGGACTACTATGTTCGACCTCGACACCTCTTTTCACATAGTAGGACATGTACTCGTAGCAGTTTGTGTAGAAGACTTTCCAGATTGGCAGCATCTCTTATATGGTGCCTCCTTGATCATGCCAGTGTTCATGAGATTTCAGATCTCATGACTTAATTCCAGTATATGTCAGATATTTCCAGCCACTATGGAGATCTTGATCTACTATATATATTCAGCCATTATGGAGATCATGGTCCTTTGTATATCTTCATCATGGAGATTCTGATCTATGTATATTGTACGTGGCGATGACCACTTATGTGATATCTTGTATCATGCCTATTCATAGCCATTGTACTCTTATGTATCCGGGGCTGCTATATGTATTTGCAGTTATGTGCAGAGTTGTATTATGGTACTATGCTGATTGGGTGGCTGGTTTTCCATTTGGGATCCTTCATCACTCCACTTCTGGGATGGAATTATAATGTATTTTGGCAATCGTATGACCCCTCTGACCTCACACATTAGGGGGCATCTGTTATAGCTGATTTCACCACTCCAGGTGAATCACACTTTGTATGGCCTTCCCCTGTCTTGCTGCAAACTCCTTAGACCCCTTGGACCATTTTTTTCCCTTTGATATTTTCCTGACCATCCCTAAAAACATGTAAAAAATTATACACGTGACTTTTAAACCTATAATCGTGTATATACGCGGGTTTGACCACTAAAAATGCGCACATCGAGATGTGTACAAAATCCAAATCCTTTTGGAGTTTTCCTTGACATGGATCTGACTCACTTGACTCCTGGCCTTCCATATGCCTTGAGATTGCTCGGATTCGACCTTTCATTACCCATTTGAAAATCTATATAAGGAACTCCTTGGTACATTGAAGGCATAAGAGAGAATTGAGAGAAAAGAAACTATAGACCATTGTAGCCAGAACTTATGCTTGAGTCTGCATCCCTTTGTCCCTTGGAGCACTTTTGTGTTCTTCCCAAGCTTGCCTTTTGCTTGTGAGATTGCTATCTAGAGATGGAGGATTGAAGTGGTGGAGGCCCAAGTGGGGGATTCAGTTTCTCCGGTTCGCAGACGTGCCGACAGAGGTTGTATCTTGTAATCTCTGATTTATATTAATAGAAATATCTTTTCCTGTCCAATAATGTGTGTTTGAATCAATATTTTATCCATGGGATTATGTCAAATGCTTATACATTATTGATTATATATGCTAGAATAGATCTAACACCATGATATATAGAATGCTTGTATTGTTTACTTGTTGTAGAGGAAGTAATCTATCAATTCAATTTAAAGTTGGAAAGCTCAAGGGGGATCTACTTCAACAGTCTAGAATAAAGTATGAGGTCTGATCCTTTAGTGTTAGACATTTAATTTCTATTGCATATTGGAAAGGATTGATTTCTAGAGTCAAGCTATCTGTTGTGGTACCCCAAGCCATAGGAATTTCTCTCCGTAACATATGTCGTAGGTGACAGCAGCTCTATCCGTGGCGTTGTTGGCAACTCGGCATATGGGGGGCATGGAAAAGGGGGTAACTGAAGAGGTGCATTGGTTGTTTTAGACATAGATGTCATTGATGTGTCAGCAGGTTCGATGTTGGTTCCGTACTAATTTCATCTGGTTTATAGATTGACCTCTTAAGTTGTCATAGCTAGCAGGTGGTGGACACCTATTTCTACCATGGGAGGTGTCCCTGGAGCGTTGGTATTGGGTTGGGGAGGGGGTGCAGTTGCCACCAATCCTTGGATGGGTAATGGGTTTTGGAGCACCATAGGAGGAGGTCCTTGTGGTGTTGGGTTGGGTGGGGCTTGGTCCATTGTATTTGTGGCATGTTGAACCCCATTTCTAATATCTTGTTTAACGCGACCCATGAAGGGACACTTGAATGTGTAATGCCCATAGACCTCGTATAATGTGCACAATTGGTTTTTCTGTAATGGAGCGTTGCGTCTCAGTGCATTTGGTCATTGAGGATTTTGGGATGGCCAGTTCACCACGGAATTGTTGGGAGGATTTGGTTGTTGACCGCCTCCCTGCGGTTGATTGTTTCCTTGGTTCTGGGGTTATTTATTCCTGGCTTGCCCTTGTTGGTTATTGGGGGTTGGTTGGTTGGGACGGTTTTATTATGCAAACACTTGTCCCAATGGAGTAGGTGGAGTAGGGGCAGGGGCTTGAACAGCCTGTACCGATGGTGTATAGTAGATTTGGGTGGGTGCTGGTGCCACAAATGTGGGAATTTGTCCTACGTATTGTTGTGTTGTCCAAGCCAAGGCCTGAGCCTGTTGTGGTGGTACAGGTTGTGCGTAAGAATTTGCGGCTCTAGATTGGGACATCATTCTTTCATAGTCTAGAGTTTGGTTTTGGTAGGAAACACTAGCAATGTTTTTTGGTTTTGGTGGTATTGCAGGTGGTGTCGGACGATGTTGTGGTTGGTGAGAGACAGAACCTATGATGCCATCTGTAGCATGGGATGCCCCGGGTGCATCCTGGTAGGAAGTGACCACATGGGGAGTGTCTAGAATGATGATGTAAAGGTATCTAGACTGTTCATAGATCAGATCAAAATGCTAGGATTTCAAGATGGCCTCCTCTTTGGATTGGGGACGTTTGGATGCGACGTCCTTTGCTATAGGTGGGAGCAAATTTTTAAGGAACCAATCCAGGAAGATCATGTCATCAAGTTGGATCTTACACAAACTATGGCATCGTCGCCACTCATGGATGTGGTTAGTTATATGGGTCATAGTATTCTGGTGGCAAGATAACAAGATCTCCACCCCTTTGTCATATCTGATGGGGAGTTGGAAATATTGCAGGAACATGAAATCTAGGGAGTTGAAATCTGGGTACTTGGCTTGTGGTAGCTCAATGTACCACTTGGCTACAGCACCTATGAGGGTGTGTTGGAATAGTCTTAACCTGATCGAATCATCTATGATAATTTTTTATGAGCACCATAAATGAAACATCATGATGTGGTTTTGGGGGCACTCCCTTGCCTTCCCTTCAAACTTGGGAATGTCTGCGGGAAGTTTGGTTGGAATGGGAGGCCAAAAATTTTGATGCAGGATACGGTCATTTGTTAACCGAGCCAAATCAGAAAAGTTGAGATGTGCCATGAAAGGAATGTTTGACCCCATGTTGATGTGATATGGGGAAGCAATGGTGGTGGGGTTTGCAGGTGCATGATGCACTTGCATAACTGGGGGTACTTGTGGCACCATTGTGGATGAGCCAGTGCCCCCAAGTGTGGTGGTAGGTGTTTCCACCTTTCACACACTTAGGTTACGTGGTAGAAATATTCAAGCCACTCGGTGTGTCCTTGGGGGAAAGTCTTGAGTAAAGGTTGTCACCTTGTTCTTGACTCCTCCATTTTGGCTAACTCCTAACAAACCCAAGGGGGGTAGATCCTATTGAATTAGTAAGGCTAATTACTTACTGTGATGGTGTTATAATGATTAATTTGTTTAGGAGTTTTGAAGTTAACCAATGAAATCAAAAGATAACAAAATTCAATATTTAAAGCATATAAGCATAGTAATGACACTCAATATAGATATATAATTAAAAGAAATGATCAAATAAATCACCAATTCCTTAAATGGAGTCAACAAAGAAAATAATGTGCTTGCATGCGCTTGAATGAATGTTTTGCAAATGTCTCTTGGTAGATTTTAAATTAGTGTGGAATGTGAATGTATTAAATTAGATGAAAAGGGGACTCCAGATATACCCAAGGGGTACTTGGAGTATGTCCAAAAGTGAACTTTCACGGCTACCCGCAAGGTGTTTTTAGGCTGGAACAGAGTCTTGGATACTATTGTTCATAACGCACCAGCCAGAGTGTGATAGAGATCGGCTCCTTGAGGTCACTTTCTAGTTGTTACCACTCCTTTGGGTATTTTTCCACCGCTTACAGTTCGTTCAAGGCGTTGGATTTTCGCCTGATGGCTTGTCAATTTGGGAGGTGATGACTAATTAATCTAGTCAATCAAGTTCTTTTGATTTAGGTTGATTGATTGAATGAACCTCAGCCAATTACAGAGCATACACACTGGATTCTTCGTTCTTTTTAGTAAATTTTAGAAGAGGTGTTCTTATTAAAAAGAAAACCCTCCAGGAACCTCTTTCGGTCCAAGTGGACCTCAATCTGGGAATCAAGGAGGGGTTTATTTTATTATGATTATCAAAACAATAAATTACAAATGGAATCAGAGATACATAACATCGGTTTTCTAATTAGTCCTACCACGCATCTCTTTCCCCTTGCGGGTCACCTCTTTCCCCTTGCGGGTCACTCAGGAAGTCGTGGGGTAAGTAGTATGATTAATTTTGAATTGAAAATATGGAATAATGTAAAATATTATCAAAGTATACAATCTTGCATGTCAATACTAAACTATAAAAAAAAAGGGAAAAATGCAAAAAAGTGAAACGGGCGCGGATCCCCCCTGGGGGGATGGGGATCGGGCTCAAAAGAGACTACTCAAAAAAGATTTCCTTTATTATTATCAGTTACAATATCAAAAAACTGAAATATCAGAAACCTCTTGTTCCTTATATGGGATGAAACCAAGATCTTACAACTTTCCAAAATTTTAAGATTTTAGTCAAAGGGGAGACCCCTGGGGGGATTTGAACGGTCCCGAGGCCACTTTCGAACAGAAGATTCTCTTATTTTCTATTAAATATGCTAAAATATATAAACAATGTTAGAATGAAATATGCACAAAATCATTTTAAGAGTACCTTTGGGTCAGCCTGCCTTAACTCAAAAAAAACTAAGTTAAAACTAGCTAAACCGGTGAAAAAGGAACCAAGGAAAGCAAGTTTTCCTTGGGATCTTGGCTTGCTGTTTGTGCAGCCAATGAAATATGTGATTATTTCTGGATTTAAACTTTTTAAAATAGAAAAGTAAATCTAGAGCATGGAACCTACGGATTCTCTTTAACGTGCCATGCAAAATGGATGATTTCCCTAAGCTAGATCTAGAATGATTAATGATACTTTTTAGAAATGATATCTATACTATGAACTTTGAAATAGTTTATCAATGTAATTTTTAATTTAATATGATAGATCTAAATTATAACAAAGCTTTGGAACACAGTAACCAGGTAAGAAAATTGATTTTTTGAAGGAGAAAGAGAGAGAGAAAATGCTGGAAGCCTAGGAATGTTGGGCTTTGGAGTATACTTTGGTGGAACACCGAGGGAATATGTCCTCCAGAAGATCTTGAAGATGAGGAAGATGCAAACCAGCTCAACCTCTTCTACAAGTGAGATCACCTGCAACTTAGAAATCTTTGCACAAAAATATGGTTAAAACATAGGTGCTACCTGAAAAGATAATTGGAAAGCATGCAATTAAACTTAAAATACATGCAACTCCGATAGATATGGAAGAAGCAAATAGTAAGAGCATAAATCAAACTAGAATAAACTCTTACACTAACAGGAGGGAGCTCTCTAGCCGCACGGGTGTGGCTCATTGGCGGTTCCGTTGTAATGAAGTTGTTTGTAAATTGGAGGTCACGAGATCAATCCCACCCGGGTTTACCTGTGTCCCATGTCTTGTGGTGGGTGTGGGCACCTAGGGTTATAGTGGTAGCGGGAATGGATCCCTGGACCCCGTGTCACGTGAGTACCAGCCCGGCCCCAGTTGCCGATTCCCCTAGTAAAAAAAAAAAAAAATAGGAGGGAGCTCTCTCCTTCAAGGCCAACAATTAACCAGCAAAAGTAATGATAAATAACACAAATTATACCTCATAAGCATTTGAAAATCACCATCCACACATGAAGAGCATTACACCATAGATCTTGCCTCCAAAGCTTCTTTATTCAACAATAATAAACAATAACAATAGTACAATAGCAACAACACCTCAATCCACGTTTTAACTAGCTTGGAAGAGGTGATTTGAGCTTTATTTATACAAAAAATAGGAGATCCAACCCAGGGGGGTGCAAATCCCAAGGAGATAGACCACTGCAGCAGACGGAGAGTTCATTAATACCGATATGAAGCTGAACTGAGCTTCCACTAAGCCTACTTATCAATTGAGGGGCTGATTGAGTTGACACATCAACCCACAGACTGACACATCAATCCATAGAGCTTCCAGGAGAGCCCACACGTGTGGAGGAGAGAGAGAGGATGCAATTCCCCATAAATGAGGCTGAAGTCCAACTCTATATCTGTCTAGATCACCTCCTTCAGTCAAGGATTTGTCAAATCCAGTCAATCTGGTGTAGATCTGACTTATTTCAATCAAATCAATTGCGAATCCACTGATCTAGGATTTTGGATTTGCTCCATTATTCATTAATTTATTAATTGAAATAGTCAATAAATGATTTTTTGGGGATTTCTGACCTGAGTGATGGAAAATCACTCCAAACTAGGAAATAGTGGATCTATAGGTTTACTAGGTTCTCTTAGCTTGAAAATGAGCACCTACATGACTGAATCTGACTTCCAAGCCCACTTTTATTACAAAACCAATTTTCCTAATTAAACTATTAAAAAATAGCCTAACTTTTGGAAAAATTAAATTTTAATAAAAAACACTGAAAAAATTAAAAAATTAAAAATTTTGAAAACCTAGGGGGACTTAGACATGTTCATATGACTCAACCAGAATGCATAGCATGTTTATACATTGACACATAGACTCTAATAACCTCAATAGGCCTAAATGCCAAGCCGACCACCCCAACTTTGGAGGTATTGATTGAAAAACTCAGAAATTATCAGTTGTTTATTCAACAACCAATAATAACCGAGGGAAAAAACACCCAGGGCTGATTGGATTGACAAATAAAGTCTAAGAGACCGAGTCTTTTACAGACACTATCATGCTAAAACATTTATTACAACTACCCAAAGGTGGTATTAACATGTGATATATTACAACAAAGTTTCCCAAAAACAAGATTGAAGGTCTTCTGAAGTCCGAACAAGTTATCCTTGTCCGGTTCACCAAGCTCACTTGATAAAAAACCACTAAGTACAACTTAGGTGGTAACATTCTGGCTCCAACTGTGGGACATTTGCTCAATCTGGTATTTAAGGCAAGGAGAGGATACGAGAATAGCAGAATCTCTGGTTTATATACCCTATAAAAAAATCTCAACTTGACAAGAAAACCTCAGTAAAACCAAATGAACCATTAAGCTGATTTATTTAAACAAAATAAATGTAATTAACTAATGAAAAAAAATTTATTATAGGTAAGTACAAAACAGAAATGCAGAAAGTAAATGCTCTGTTTTAGGAGCTTATTTTCCTACTCTAAGCATGATATAATAAGGTTAGGTGTAATAAAAATCCAATGTAACCACCTAAGCATTTTATTAACATAAAAAAAATTTCCTTGTCTTTAGTTACCACCCAAAGTAAGGATACCTTATTCAGAAAATGCAAACCTATATGATGACTCAGAATGGGCGGTGTTATCTCCCAAAATAAATTTATTTTGATAGTATGAAGAATTTAACTCATGCAATGAAGGATATGAATATCACTGACAGTTTGAAAGAACAGCAAAATTTCCCCCTCGTGTTTTTAACTACAGTGAGAAGCTTGGGAAAATTATGCAGGTGCAATAAGAGCTCCAAAAACTGAAATTGTATATGGAATGATTCATTCAAACACTTCTATTGATTAGTTCTAGACACTTTTGTGGCAAGACATGGATGGGCACTGGATACATGTGATGGCAATGGTTTCTTACTTGATGAATATTATTCTGGTGTATGATGAAACACAAAGCTCTCCTGAACTATTTATTTTTTACAACAAGTTGAAGGTTTAATCTGCTGCAATGCTAACATTTCAAAGATTTAGTCCTCTATGTCACCGCCACTACGGAGGGTCTAGTGGTTTGAAGTTTTGACGCACTCATGGCTTGATGTTTCGATCATCGATCGTTAGTGGTTTGAGATCACAACATTACAGGAGTGTTACAGTCTAAGGCGTCGATGGGATAGAGGAAAGAGCTTCCAATCGCCGATGTAGAAACCGTCATTACGCTAGTGATTTGAGATGCTGACACCGTGGCAATGCTCAGGTCTAAGGAATCGATGGGTAAGTGGCAAGAGCTTCTGATTTTCGATTACGAAGCTAGTTGTTTAAAGTTTCGATGGTTAGTGGTTTAAAGTGTCGATGGTTAGTGGTTTGGAGTTCCGATCACCGACGAAGAGTTTAGTGGCTAGAGCATCCGATTGCTGACATATTAGTGGCTAGTATTTTTTATCATCGATGCTTAGAAATTAGTGATTTGAACAGTCGACATTGCAGAAGCGCTCAGTTCTAAGGTGCCGATGGGTTAGAGTTAACAGCTTCTGATTGCCAATGTAGAAACCGTCGCGATGCTAATGATTTGAGACACAGACACTACGATAACATTCAGGTCTAAGGGGCTGATGGGATAGTGGCTAGAGCTTCCGATTTCTATTTGTGAAGCTAGTGGTTTAAAACTCCGAAATAGCGGCAGCATAGAGAACTAAGGCTTTGACACTATGGCAATGTTCAGATAAGAAGTTCTGACACATTAGTGAGTACAGCTTCCGATCGCCGACAAGCTAGTGGTTGAAAGCTCTGATACGTTCAGTATTGGGGTTTCGATCGCTGATGCTGAGAAGATTAGTCGTTGGAACCTCCAACACTGTAGTAGCATTCATATTTGAGGTTCTGATGCATTAGTTATTATAGCTTTCGATCGCCAACAAGCTAGAGATGGAAAGCACCTATATGTTTAGGCTTGGAGCGATGATGGGATAGAGGACAGAGCTTCTGAGCATCGATGCATAAACCATCGCAGGATTAGTCAGTTGAGGCACCAACACTGCGGTGGAATTGAGGCTTAGGTTGATGATGGTTAGAGGTTAGAGCTTCCGATTGGCAACTGCGATGACAAGGTAGAAAATTCTAGCGGATTAAACACGAAAGGTTACTTTAGTTAACCACCGAGACACTAGCTATTGGTGTCAATTTCACACTGAACCAGCAGTGGTGATTATTAGGGACTACTACAGTTATTTAGTATTCGCTCAGTGAAATAGATCTTCACAATAGATATACAAATAGTTAGCAAGGGTTTGAAACCCTAATCTAAAATAAACTATCACTTCCTAGTATTTTTTGTGAAAACAGATCGAAGTTTCAAGATCTGTCATTTTTGTAGAAGGCTATAAAGCCCATGATTGATTTTATAATAGGGGTTCAACTTCGGGGATTTGTAATCCTATTCTATTGTCAAGCATCTCATCTTGTTTATTCTAATTGTAAGTTCTTTTGTTATGATTTTTTCAGCCATCATCTTTATCTTTACTGTACTTATGCCTGAATGTGCATTTAGGTGATTTTCAAGTTGATTAATAGCTAATAGCTATCATCCTATTGGTGAGTTAATGTGATTTGAATTATAAGTACCATTGATTAATAGCTAATAGCCATTTATTTGCATCTATTTTGTATGTAATTCTTCCAGCTTGATGAGTTCTCCATCCCTGCACCTTATTGTCAAACTACTGAACAAGTTGTAACTAAAAGCCTTGTAATTGAGTGAGCTTCATGCATGTCTTGAGAGTGGGACATTATATAGGTCAACTGACTTGATCCATATAAGAAAACCCTAAAAAAAGTTTAAGTTACCAGGAATCCTTGAGCTACAACCTAGAGGATTTTCCTGGAGTGATAACAAACTGGTGCCGGTGCCGAGGAGAGGATATTGAAGCTTAGCTTCCCTAGGAGATCACATAGATCCATGCTTTGATGATAGACAAAGCTTGGACATTATTATGGTTGTAACCATCTATCTGGAAAATCCATTGATATAAGGTGGCTTCAAGAAGACCAAGTACCAAAGCAAACCCAAAGGGGCCACCAGTAACACCGGTTTCAGATCCAGAAGAAATTTTGAGGAAAGCTAGGGCTTTACTAAGATAGACCAGCAGTGCTGCGCAAAAATCTACATCAGGTATTTCAAGAAATATTTCTGCTATTATTTCTTCTGCTGAAACTCTTAATTCCCAGGAATTTTTAAATGCATCAGAAAAGTTTAGGGTCTGGGCATCTTCAAGCACGGTTGCTTGTGAATATCTCATCCCTGGAAACTCCATGAAATATGAATTCAGTGGCGACTCCACAATATTAATATGTCAAAAGCATTTGATGCTCTTTTGGCTTGGAGGTTCGCACCTCTTAACTTCTCTTCCATTCCTAGTTTCCCACATCCAGTAACTGATATGTCTGAATGGGGAGATTTTTTACCTGTCTTCAAGGAGGAGAAAGAAGACAATCCTCCAGAACACCTCCTCAAGTTTCATGAATGCATGGATATATTAGATCAGCATCATGAAGATGTTCATATGAAGATGTTCATGTATTCATTATATGGTGATGCACGTCAGTGGTATTTTTCTTTACCTCCTTCCAGCATTTCATCATTGAAAGATTTTCACTGAGCATTCACTGAGCACTGTAAAAGGTACTATTTAAATGAGTTTTCATTTGATAATTGTTGTTAAGAATATAAGTTTCATTCTCAGGATGAAAAGGTAAATAAAGAAAAATATCTCCCTCAAGAGCTACCTCATCTCTCTTATGATCTTCACAATGAGGTACTTTCCCATAAACATAAACTAGAAATGAATTATAAAGGAGTTGAAGGTTTTCCTACCACCATTAAATCCGATTGTGGTGAATCTAAGGAATTGATTTCTTTAACTACACATGGAAATGATTAGCTTTCTGCTATTTAGATGATCATTGAAATCAGTCAGGCTAGCTCATAATTTCCAGATTTGCAAATAAAGGAAAGTTACAGTAACCAAGAGGAACAATATTTCCACGGACTATCTAATCTCTAGCTAGAACATCAGGAAGATATTCCTTCTCCTTATGAACATGTTGCTTCAAATCATGACAAGGAACTAGGTCACATTTTTCCAGATCTATTTCAAAATTCTATTGCCAATACTCCTATACAAGAGCCTTCATCTCTGTCATTAAGATCTTATCTTGATACTCCTATATTCAACAAACACAGTGATGAGGTAGAAGAGGTTAAAATTTGTGAAGACTTATTGTTTACGCAAAATTCATCTAGTTCTTCTTTCAAGCAGAGAGATGATAAAAAAGGTGTGAATGTTGTGATAGATGCTTGTTACAAATCTGCTGCTCAAAATTCCAATATAGATCGTTTTAGTTTTGGTATATCCTACAAAGATATTATTGTGGAAGAGGAAATTGTTAGCTGTGATAAGCTAGCCTATCATCATAATGAATTCAGATTATGTGAAGGGGAGCAGAAAGATTTAGATCAACTGTTGGGCTTGCATTTTTATCAGACAAAGGTTGAGCAGTCCACATTCAATGTTGACATCAGTGAAGAAAAAAAATAGCAGCATAAAAAGGTATTTCCTGTTGGTTTTTGTGACCCTTTTGATAACTATATGGAACTTATAAGTAGCATAGATATCAAAATATTTTTGTTAGATGATGGCTCATTCTGTCACCCTTCAAAACTACATTGTTGCATGTTTCATTTATTTTTTGGGTCAATATCAGGGATAAGTTAAGCAGATCAACTTCTAACCTGGCTTCATTGGAAGCATGATGTCA
>LPNX010231044.1:406309-463963 GCA_001517045.1 Pseudotsuga menziesii | reverse complement strand
CCCCCCCCCCCCCCCCGTGTTTTTAACTACAGTGACAAGCTTGGGAAAATTACGCAGGTGCAATAAGAGCTCCAAAAAATGAAATTGTATATGGAATGATTCATTCAAAGACTTCTATTTATCAGTTCCAGACACTTCTACGGAAAGACACGGATGGGAATTGGATACATGTGATGGCAACGGTTTCTTACTTGACGAATATTGTTTTGGTTTATGATGAAACACAAAGCTCACCTGAACTGTTTATTTTTTACAGCAGGTCAGAGGTTTAATCCTCTACAGTGCCGAAAATTCATAGATTTAGTCCTCTATGTCACCGCCACTATGGAGGGTCTAGTGGTTTGAAGTTCCGACGCACTAGTGGCTTGATGTTCTGATCGGTGATCATTAGTGGTTTGAGATGCCGACACTGCAGAAGCATTCTAGTCTAAGGCACTGATGGGATAGAGGAAAGAGCTTTTGATTACCGATGTAGAAACCATCACGACGCTAGTGATTTGAGATTCCAACACTGCAGTAGCACTTAGGTCTATGGTGTTGATGGGATAGTGGCTAGAGCTTCCAATTTACGATTGTGAAGCTAGTGGTTTAAATTTCTGATGGTTAGTGGTTTGGAGTTATGATTGCCGACAAAGTGTTTAGTGGCTAGAGTGTCCGATCACCGACAGATTAGTGGCTAGTCTTTCCAATTGCCGATGCTTATAAATTAGTGATTTGAACCACCGACACTGTGACAGCACTGAGGTCTAAGGCACCAATGGGTTAGAGGAAATAGATTTCAATCGCTGATGTACAAACCATCCCGACACTAGTGATTTGAGACGTTGACACTGTGGAAACATTCATGTCTAAGGCACCGATGGGATAGTGGCTACAGCTTCCAATTTCTGATCACAAAGCTAGTGGTTTAAAGCTCCAAAATAGTGGTGGCATAGAGAACTAAAGCTTCGACACTGTGACAACATTTAGATAAGAAGTTCCAACATATTAGTGAGTACAACTTCCAATCTTCAACAAGCTAGCAGTTGAAAGCTTCGATACGTTCAATCTTGGGGTTTCGATCACCGATGCTGAGAAGATTAGTCGTTGGAACCTCTGACACTATGGAAGAATTCATCTTTGAGGTTCCAATGCATTTGTTATTATAGCTTCCAATCACTGACAAGTTGGTGATGGAAAGTGCTGATGCGTTTAGGCTTGGAGCACCGATGGGCTAGAGGTCAGAGCTTCCGAGCACCGATACATAAACCGTTGCAAGATTAGTAAGTTCAGGCACCAACACTATGGTAGAATTGAGGCTTGGGGTGCTGATGGTTAGAGTTCAAAGATTTCAATCAGTGACTACAGCGACAAGGTAGAAAATTCTAGCAAATTAAACAAGAAAGGTCACTTCAGTTAACCACCAAGACATTGGTTGTTGGCGGCAATTTCACACTGAACCAGCAGTGGTGATTATCAACGACTATTGTAGTTATTTAGTAATCACTCAGTGAACTATATCTTCACAATAAATAGACAAATATTTAGCAAGGGTTTGAAACCCTAATCTGAGAAAACTATCACTTTCGAGTATTTTTTGTGAAAATAGATCGAAGTTTTAAGATCTGTCATTTTTGTAGAAGGGGATAAATCCCATGATTGATTTTATAATAAGGGTTTGAATTTGGGGATTTGTAAGACTATTCTATTGTCAAGCATCTCATATTTTTTATTCTCATTGTAAGTTCTTTTGTTATGAGTTGTTCAGCCATCATCTTTATCTTTACTGTACTTATGCCTGAATGTGCATTTAGGTGATTTTCAAGTTGATTAATAGCTAATAGTTGTCATATTATTGGTGAGTTAATGTGATTTGATTTATAAGTACCATCCTTGTCAGGATTTATCCATTTATATGCATCTATTTTGTATGTAATTCTGCCAGCTTGATGAGTTCTCCATCCCTGCACCTCATTGTCAAACTACTGAACAAGTTGTAACTAAAAGCCTTGTAATTGAGTGAGGTTCATGCATTTCTTGAGAGTGGGAAGTTTTATAGGTCACCTGACTTGATCCATATAAGAAAAATCTAAAAACATTTTAAGATACTAGGCACCCTCGAGCTACAACCTAGAGGATTTTCCTGGAGTGATAATAGGCGGGATGGATGGGAGATCATAGGCATGAATAATGTCATAAAAATTATTCCCCAACTCATATGTGCTCATGCAGGCTGCTTCTATCCATGACTGGATAAGACTAATATACCAATCAGAATGATGAGGCATACTGAATACATCATCATACTGATCACCGGGTATTATCAAATGATAACTCGTTGCACAAGCCCCAAATAGCTCCAAATTACAAGGAACCTCTATATGTGAAAAATATGGTTGAGATTGATATTCCACTGAATGCATCACATCTGAATTTTCACAACAGTGCTTCTCAATGTCTTCATTATTGATACCTTTGTATGGCTCTGAATGATCATATAAGAGTTTTGAATGCTCCTCTTCCATACTAGGATTTTCCCAGGTCTCTAGATCCATGCTTCCCTCTATGGAAGTATAGTAAATTGGACTTCCACAAATTTCTAAATAGAAACTACCCTTTATGGATATAGAATAGATGGGATTCTTAATAATATATTCACAAAAATTCCAATAGTCATCACTGCCATCTATGTCAAATGTTATTGATTCTCCATTGCTGATATTACATTTTGATATCAAGTTCTCTTTGTATTCATTCCTGATAGTGATATATGGCTCAGACTGATCATATGGATATACTGCATGCTCCTTTTCTATATCAAAATTTTCCAAGGCCACAAGTTCCATGTTCTCTCCTTTATATATGCCATAGACAAGAGAATCAACAAAACCATCCAAAGTTTCTGGTTCATTATTTTCCTCATAGATTGGATTTTCTGTGAATGTCCAGGACTCCTTTTCAACATCTTTGTCAGACATAAGGGAGTCTTAGTCACTTGTATCATGATCCATGTTATACTTGTCCTCATTTTCATACTCATATTCTTTAGAAAAATGGGAACAAGGCAGTAAATCTTCCAGACTATCATCATTATATGGAGAACAGGTAGGAGTCCCATCATGCACATTACGGTTTTCATCATAAGTTTCACTATAATATTCTGCAATGATTTCATCCTTAGGTAGATATGGAGTAAAAATGTGATAATCATCACTAAAATAATCATGAAAGCATTCCCAATCATCACTATTCTCTGTTGATGTTACATGAGGAGGGTGTTCAACAATTTTTTCAATTAATGGCTCTTCATGCACAGATTTGATGGGATCATAATGGATTTCTGAATGTTGGTTGTTGTACACATGTTGATACTAGATATCTTAGGGTACTCTGTATGAAACTCTTTCCAAGGAAAGAAGTACCTCAAATTGGTATTAATGAATGATTTAGAATTAAATGATTCAATATCATTTCCATCATAATGCCACTACTTCAAAAATATTTCAAAGAACTTTGCAAGGGAAGTAATAGATTTCTCAGGAAAACACTCATGAAGCCAACATGAAGTGTCCCATTGTAGAGAATGAGCAAACATCACCATCATATGATCCTCATGTTGAATGTTGTTTTGACTCATATGTGACAGAAAAATCATAACATGGAATCTGACTAAGTGATCATTATCATCCCCCCGAAAGCATGGAAGGGAAGTAGATGCCTTTTCACTAGCGAGACGATTAGGAAAGCAAGGGATCCTAGAGAAATTAATGGGAGGAAAATCATAGGAAGCTTGAGCAGCAAATTCTATTCTTTTAATATCCATATCAAGAATAAGTGATCATGGAGAAAATCTGGAACTGAAAAATGGAGGTGAGCCTTAAATTTCACTATTATGTGAGATCACCTACACACAATCAGTATCAAAAAATTTTGTGAGAAACAAGGGTTTGATCCCTTCAATGGAGTCACCATGTGAAAATAAAAATATACATTTAAGAACTCTCACAAAAATATTTTTTCCTTTTCTTTGTAAAAAACTGAAAAAAGGTCAGTGGAGTCGCCAGATGAAAATTAAAGATCTACTCTAAGCATTCATCAAACAAAGAAAAAACAAAAAGGAAGAAAACAAAATTCGTACTCAGGAATAAAAATATTTATCCCTGGCAACGGCGCCAAAAAGTGTTGCCACCTTTCACACACCTAGGTTACGTGGCAGAAATCTTGAAGCCACTCGGTGTGTCCTTGGGGGAAAGTATCGAGTCAAGGCTGTCACCTTGTTCTTGACTACTCCGTTCAGGCTAACTCCTAACGAAGCCAAGGGGGGTAGACTCTATTGAATTAGTAAGGCTAATTACTTAGTGCAATGGTGTTATAATTATTAAGTTGTTTAGGAGTTGTGAAGTTAACCAATGAAAGCAAGAGATAATAAGATGCAAGTTTTAAAGCATATAAGCACAGTAATGAAACTCAATATAGATATATAATTAAAAGAAATCATCAAATAAATCACCAGTGCCTTAAATGGAGTCAACCGAGAAAATAATGTGCTTGAATGAATGTTTTGCAAATGTCTCTTGGTATATTCTAAATTAGTGCAGAATGTGAATGAATTAAATTAGGCAAAAATGGGACTCCAGATATACCCGAGGGGTACTTGGAGTATGTCCAAAAGTGAACTTTCACGGCTACCCGGAAGGTGTTTGTGGGATGGAAAATATTCTTAGAGAGTATTGTTCATAATGCACCCATTAGGGTATGATAGATATTGATTCCTCGAGGTCACTTTTCAGTTGTTCCCACTCCTTTGGGTATTTTTCCACCGCTTACAGTTCGTTCGAGGCGTTGGATTTTCTCCTGATGGTTTTTCAATTTGGGAGGTGAGTACTAATGAATATAGTCACTCAAGTGATTTTGATGCAGCTTGACTGATAGGATGAACCACATCCAAGTACAGAGCATACACACTGGAGTCTTCGTTATTTTTAGTAAATTTTAGAAGAGGTGTTCTTATTAAAAAGAAAACCCTCCAAAAACCTCTTTCGGTCCAAGTGGAACTCAATTGAGGAATCAAGGAGGGGTTGATTTTATTATGATAATAAAAACAGTAAATGAAAAATGGAATCAGAGATACACAACACTAGTTTTCTAATTAGTCCTACCACGCATCCATTTCCCCTTGCGGGTCAATCGGGAAGTCGTGGGGTAAGTAGTATGATTAATTTTGAATTGAAAATATGGAATAATGCAAAATATTATCAAAGTATACAATCTTGCATGTCAATACTAAACTAGAACAAAAAAGGGGGAAAATGCAAAAAAGTGAAATGAACACAAATTCCCCCTTGGGGGGAATGGGGAGCAGACTCGAAAGAGCCTACTCAAAAAATATATCCTTTATTATTATCAGTTAAAATATCAGCAAACTGAAATAATGGAAACCTCTTGGTCCTTATACGGGATGAAACCAAGATCTTACAACTTTCCAAAATTTTAAGATTTCAATCAAAGGGGAGACCCCTGGGGGGATTTGAACTCTCCCGAGGCCACTTTCAAACAGAAGCTTCTCTTATTATCTGTTACACCTGATAAAAACAAGCAATCATGTTATAATGCAATATTCCCAAAATCACTTTAAGAGTACCTTTGGGTCAGCCTACCTTAACTCAAAAAACACTAAGTTAAAACTAGCTAAACCGATGAAAAAGGAACCAAGGAAAGCAAGCTTTCCTTGGGATATTTTCTTCTATTTGTGCAACCAATGAAATATGCATTGATTTCTGGATTTAAAATTTTTAAAACAAAAAAGGAAATCTATAGCATGCAACCTACGGATTCTCTTTAGCGTGCCATGCAAAACGGACAATTTCCCTAAGCTAGATCTAGAATGTTTAATGATAATTTTCAGAAAGGAGATCTAGACTATGAAATTTGAAATAGTAGATCTATGTAATTTTTAATTTAATATGATATATCTAAATTATAATAAATATGTCAAACATAGTAACAAAGTAAGAAAATTGAATTTTTGAAGGAGAAAGAGATAGAAAAAATGTTGGAACCCTGGGAATGTTTGGATTTGGAGTCTTCTTTGTTGGAACACTGAGGGACTATGTCCTCTAGAATATCTTGAAGATGAGGAATATGCAAACCATATCAACCTATTCTACAAGTGAGATCACCTGCAACTTATAAATCCTTGCACAAAAATATGGTTAAAACATAGGTGCTACCTAAAAAGATGATTGGAAAGCATGCAATTAAACCTAAAATACATGCAACTCCAATAGATATGGAACAAGAAAACAGTAAGAGCACAAATAAAACTAGAATAAACTCTTACCCTAACAGTAGGGAGCTCTCTCCTTCAAGGCCAACAATTAACCAGTAAAATAAATGATAAATAACACAGATTATACCTCATAAGCATTTGACAATCACCATCCACACATGAAGAGAATTACACCATAGATCTTACCTCCAAATATTCTTTATTCCAGAATAATAAACAATAACGATAGTACAATAGCAACAACACCAAAATCCCCATTCTAACTAGCTTGGAAGAGGTGATTTGAGCTTTATTTATACAAAAAATAGGAAATCCAACCCAGGGGGGGCGCAAATCCTAAGGAGACAGACCACTGTAGCTGAAGGAGAGTCCATTAATGCTGATATGAAGCTGAACTAAGATTCCAATAAGCCTACTTGTCACTCAGGGGGCTAATTGAGCTGACACATCAACCCACAGATTGACACATCAATCCATAGAGCTTCTAGGAGAGCCCACACATGTGGTGGAGAGAGAGAGGTTGAAATTCCCCATAAATGAGGTTGAATTTCAACTCTGGATTTGTCTAGATCACCTCCTTCAGTCAAGGATTTATCAAATCTAGTCAATCTGGTGGAGATCTGACTGATTTCAATCAAATCGATTGAGAATCCACTGATCTAGGATTTTGGATTTGCTCCATTATTCATCAATTTATTAATTAAAATAGTCAATAAATGATTTTTGGGGGATTTCTAACCCGAGTGATGGAAAATCACTCAAAACTAGGAAATAGTGGGTCTATAGGTTTACTGGGTGCTCTTAGCTTGAAAATGAGCACCTACATGACTGAATCTGACTTTCGAGCCCACTTTTATTACAAAACCAATTTTTCCAATTAAACTATTAAAAAATAGCCTAAGTTTTTGAAAAATTAAATTTTAATAAAACACACTGAAAAAATTAAAAAAATTTAAAATTTAAAAAACCTAGGGGGACTTAGACATGTTGATATGACTCAACCAGAATGCCTAGCATGCTTATACGTTGAAACATAGACTCTAATAACCTCAATAGGCCTAAATTCCAAGCTATCCACCCCAACTTTCGAGGTACTGAGTGAAAAACTTAGAAATTATCAGTTCTTTATTCAACAACCAATAATAACCAAGGGAAAAAACAACCTAAACTGATCAAATTGACAAATAAAATCTAAGAGACTGAGTCTTTTATAGACACTATCATGCTAGAACATTTATTACAACTCCCCCAAGGGGATATGAACATGTGATATAGTACAACAAAGTTTCCCAGAAACAAGACTGAAGGTCTTCTGAAGTCTGAACAAGTTATCCTTGTTCGGTTCACCACCACTACAACTTAGGTGGTAATAGGAGGGACAGTGTGGGTGGAAGGGCCACTGCCACCATGTATGACAGGAGGAGAAGTGAAGGTGGAAGGGCCACTGCCCCCATGTGTTGCAAGTGGGACAACTTGACTGGTCAATATAGGTGGTGGTAGTTAGCTTATGATGGTTTGCATAACCGTGTTGGGGCCACCTGTAGGGTTGTTGGTGATAGTTTATGTTGTGGACATGGGTCCGCTAGAAAAATGGATCCAGGTTTGCACCAGCCATGGGGCTTGATGGTGCAGTGTGTAGATCTGGTTCAGACTGATATGGGTCTGAATCTGAACCAGAGGCTGTGTGGCCTTCTGATGGTGTGGAAGGTCGTCAAGAATGGTCTCGACGATGTCAGTTTAATGACCCAAACTGTGGTGGTTTTCCTCTTAGGCAGGAGGAAAAGCGTGAGGGATCAACCGTATCAAATTTGTATGTCAAAATGGTGGTAATTATTTTTGGACCCCAGTTTCAATGGATTCCTATTGGCTGCAGGTGGTAACTCGGCCACCAAGACTATGAGAAGACAACACTTGGATTTTTCCTCACAGGAGTGCTACTGAATCGGTGGGGGTCGTTTCCCATTTCGCTTGGCAATTCCTCTCAGTGGCCAACCACTTTAAGGTTCCTGTGGTACTCCTCACAATGAGTTTCTGAGCTGAGCCCAATTACTTCCCATGGTTAAAGTAGTCAGGGACTTATGTCCTCAAAGACTGCAGATGTTTAACTTAGTGTAAATTGTAAATTTTACTGGCTCAGTCAGCGTCATGAACTGAGTTGGGTTGATTTATATGGTATGGTTTTTATGTATTTTGTTTTTTTGTTATATCTGGTGGCTACTTAAATGGTTTATGAATATTCCACAGAGTTCATAAATTTGTGATGAATGCAGTAAATAGTAATTAGAAATGTTTAGACATGTACCATTTGTGATCCTGAACTATGATAGCCTTACTAAGTGACTACCTTGCACCTATATTTCTCTTCAACCAGGAGAGGGTGCTAGGCTCTCAACACAATGGGACTAATCCCATCTGTAGATCAATAGGTCACCCTCCAGATGCAAGGTTGGTCAATAGGGAGGACACTGAGCACTGTGAGAGCCCTCCTTCTCTACCCCCTCAACCTTCCAAGTCACCCATTTTTAGTGGCTTCAAAAAATAATAGGTGAAGTGCCTCTTACTATACGAGCTTCACCCTTTGTCTTATCCCACAATACCCTGAAGGGTGATGACTGGGTAGAGGAGGAAGGGTTAGGCAAGATTTTGATTTTAAGTAAATTTTAGTCAAGCTATGTTCATTAACCCATTAAGCATTGATTTATACTTTTATTTAATTAAGCTTTGTTCTATAAATGAAATGAATAGAAACAGAAACAGAAACAGAAATAAAAATAGTTTGGATGGATAGAGGTAGTTGAGCCGCACTTTTGGTCCTTAACATTTAAAAAATCAAACTCTGAGTGACAGATCACACTTTTCAGGTCAAATATGGTGAGGGGGTTGCCAAATTTTTCCAGAAACAAACGAGGGGGTCACTCAAAATTTGCATACAGAAGCGGGCTGACTTCTGGAAAGGGATCTCACCTGTGAGGCCAAAATGAGAAACCCGGTCCCCTCTCTAGGCCCAATAAGAGCGACCTGCTCCAGAAACTGAAATCTTTTTGACCTTGAGTCAGATCTGGCTGACAGCAACCTGTACTATGGCCAAATGGACTTGTATTTTCCTGAGGAGGCTCGGCAGTAATTGGAAATGTAAATAAACAGGAATCTAAGCTAGATTTTAATAGAAAATTAAACTAGGGAAAAAAACAGAACTAAAAACTGAAACTTTGAAAAATAAACCCAGGGATCCTATGGGATCGACCTGGTATGGTTGACTTGGTATGGGTTTTGGCCCCTTTTTGGAGGATTTAGCCCCTATGAGTGGTATTTAGGCTCTTTTTAGGGGTTTTTAAGTGCTTTTTCATGTTTTTAATCCTTCTTGAGGGTGTGAGGGTCAAATGGGGTCAAATGAGGGTTGTGCATGGGTATCCTTGGGTGGTGTAGGCCATGTAGAGCCGAGTGAGGGATTTTTTGGGTTAAAATTTTCCATATTGGGTATTCACATGCATATTCATATGTATGTGTATCAGATTCAATCAGTATAAAACACTTATAATCAAAGAAAGGGTCCTTGCTAGAAAGGGCACTCTCAAATTGAGATCTATCCCTCCTAGAATCTCTAGGATTTCCAGCTAGTTCACCAGCTGCTTGGGTGGTCTTTGCTGACCAATATGGAATTGTGGGGATTTTTGGATCTCAAATTAAATCATAATTATCATACATATTAGAATCATAAATTTCATTGTTTCCTTCACTTATAACCAAAGGTAGAGGAGGTGAGGAGGAATGTCTAGTTTGTGTTGATACCATAGGCTCTTCTTCGAACTGAACACTCATTTCAATGAAGGATTTTCTAGTGCTCATGATGATCAAATCATACCCTTTAGAATATTCAAAATAACCAACAAACAGGAACTTTTAGTTTTGGGGTTCCAAATCCCTCCTTTTGTCCATTGGAATTCTAGAACATGCCTTTGAGCCAAAAAATGATGAAATGAGACACATCAGTCTTGTTTCCACTCCAAGCTTCAAAAGTAGAAATGTTTGCTTCTTTCTTATCTTGTATCAACCCACAGTTCAACAACAACACAATACCAACATGACACCAAAAGACATCGGCCTGACAGAGCAAGCTCAGTCAGCAACGTTGATGAAGCAGGTGCAATATCACATGAGATATCTTTATGGGTAAATACCAGAACCATGTTTCCATAGTTGGTGAGGGATTATATTCCCTTGGTGCGTTGCCAAGGTGCTCAAAAAAGGAAATAGGATGGATTTTTACTACTGCGCAACAACAAGACAGTGAGGCTTCACAACTTGCGTGTGACACAACCTCTCCCTTATGACACTACAGCTGGTGTGATGGTGCAACATAGATGATTCCTTATACTCAACAGATAGTGCACGACTACACTTTTACTTAATAGTTTAACCATGAAATCGTACATACCATTCCAACCAACCTTGAGTATTTATTCTTGTACTGACAAACCAGATTGTTACATACATTCAATAGTAGTTGTAATAATGCAAAGTAAGAAAACATTGATATAAAAATTCACCATTCAATGACATTCATCCATATAATACTAGAAATAACATGGAAACCCATTTGGGAAAAACCACCAAGGTGCTCTTCATCTGGCATGAGAAATGGATATAGCACCTTGCAGCATGCAACTTGCAGACTGTTCTTGAGATAGGTCTTTCTGACTCAATCTTGTTTCTCTCATCCTCTCTGGTTTATTCTTCTATCTACTCCTACTAATCCGCACATATACTAGATCGACTCTTCTACTTTACTATCTACACACTTAGCTGCATATTACTCTACTACTAGTGATATGCACACATAGATGTAAGATCCATGACTCAACAGCCTTCTCCTTCTACTTTCCAACCAACTTACTGAAATTACATAACCTTCTGAACAACAACCACAACAAGCCTTATACATAGTGTGTTTTTCCTACTTATAGTATCTACG
The DNA here is from genome assembly GCA_001517045.1 of Pseudotsuga menziesii. Taxonomy (NCBI): domain Eukaryota; kingdom Viridiplantae; phylum Streptophyta; class Pinopsida; order Pinales; family Pinaceae; genus Pseudotsuga; species Pseudotsuga menziesii. The sequence continues at coordinate 452,723 of LPNX010231044.1, read as the reverse complement.
AGACCAAACAGGGTCGACTGAGTACAACTCAATTATTACAGACTCAACAACTCACTAAAACATCTCTGTTACATAAATTTCGTCCCATACCTAGCTGTGAAAGTCCTAGAAGACATTAATCACAACTTTAACTTGCTGCGGAAACATCTTTCAATTCGTCTGTACTAGTCATAACTAGCCACAAAAATTGTGCTTCCTTCTTCTGCTGGTTCGTCCTTCTGTAGTCTTCCTTCACTTTTGCCTATCCATCTTTAAATCATCTAGCTACCGCTTCTTCCTACTCGGATCTGCCTTCCTCATCACATCTATCCTCGTTTCAAGTTCTTTCCATAATTAACCTATTTTTTCTCCTTCATGTGCATGTTTTACCTTCTTGTGCTGGTTCCTTCATTCTCTTCTTGACATATTTTTACCTTGTCCTACGTGCACTTTTCCTAGCCCTTTCCCTGGACCAATAGGCCCCCAATGCTCACATCTGACTCGTCCCGAGCCACTACACAAAAAGGGACTTATCTGCAAAAATGGTTTGCCGTAAAAACTTCATGTCTTTCCCCAAAACTTATGTTTATGGCGTAGGCTCAGACTATGAGAGAGTAACAACCTTGTCCTGGAATTCCTTCACCATTTGTTGCACTTTAGCAACTTCCACTATGAATTTCACTACTTGTGCAGCCAATTATTCTACATGGTCGAAACTAATATGTTTCGAAAATTCTTCCTCTAGTGATTGGGCTATTTGCTGAAGCTTCTATTACACAGGAATAATAAGGCCTATGAGCCACGTGGCTTCTGACTGGTGTGTCTCCACCTCAGATTCCCTAGTTCGCTCTTGGTCATGAAGAGCCTAGAATTCCTACTACATATGTTTGATCTCTGCCATCTTTTTAACCTTGTCCTGAAAGGGAAGCTTTTTCATCTCTGTCTTTGCAATGCTAATTTTCTCATCTGCACATCGTGCACTTTCCCTTATGCTCTCTGCAGTCTCATCTTCTAGAAGTGCTTCCCAAATCATGGAAATAGTTTCTAATTCCTTTGCATAGAGTGTTTCTCCCTTCCTGTTCTTACAAATAGTTTCAGACACTGCTCTTCTTCTCTCCTCAAGCACCTCAGGTGGTGTGCTCCATACCTACCTAGACTAAAGCTCCTCAACCTGCTTCCTCAGCTCCGCTACAATCCGTGACACCCAAGAAACCTTAGTTGTTGAATCCTCATCTTCTGGACCACTTCTGGTGGTAACTCTGCGACTACGCCCATAATGGTTTCTACTAATGTGACATGGCTATGCTCACGTGCCTGAATTTCTTGCTCTTTTTCCTTAAGGAGGGAATTGAACACCTTAGCCTTCCTTTGATTTTTTGTTGCCTGATAGGAAATGGAATTCTCCCTAAGGTGTATCTCTATCATGGCTTCCTGCTACAAGTCATATACTTCACCCAATGATAGCTTGGAGAAGTATATCTGCAGTGTGTCAAACTCCTTGACAACATCATCAAATTCACTTGTCTTTATCGTTGTTTTCAGTGTGCACCCACGTATTTTCACTTTGATCAGTGGCACTAGTTCTGGTACAACTAATGGAACATAGGGATCCATGCCATATGTCTTGGCCTTAATTGTGGCGTTGACCTCATTAAGGGAATCCACCAACTTAGTGAGCTGGTTTCCAACTTGATCAACTATGCTTACCTGTTGCGTCTTGGGAATGGATAGGATGTCCTTGGTGACTGCATCTACAGCTCACGCTAGCATGTGGATAACTTTTGCAGTCAAGGTATCCATGTTATCTGTCTTGCTAGCTTTCCTTTCTTACGCGAGGGATCCTATCCTTTTTGATGCATTTATTGTTGGGTTAATATTTTCTCCTGAATAGGTGTGTGCTATGAATAACCATGATCAGAGCTACCCCTATCCTCATTATAATATTTTTCTTCCTCTTCTTGTGATCAATTTTCCTGACCGTCGGCTCCCTCGTTTCCTTGGCCATTGCCTTGGTCCACTGGTGGGTCCTCTTGGTTTTATTCTTCGGGAAATGACTCTGCCAATGGGCAGCACCATTCCTATCTCATCTCTCTAAGTGGTTGTGCAGCTGTAGCTGCAGCTGGCAGTCTCTGAGCTGGATTTAGTATAGGGAATGAACCAGGGGTTGGAATATTGGTAGGGGTGGCTGTAGGAGCAGGTTTCTTTATGGTTCTTACCATCAGGTCAAGTTCTAGTTGTTGCTCTGGTTGTTGTTCCTCAAGTGATCCAATCTCTTCGTCGATTAGGAAACCTAAGATAATAGTTGCATGAGATAGCTCGCCCTCACTGGGGATCTCTATTACCATGGGCATCGGCTTTGTCTATTACAGGATTTGTCTCTATAAACACTCAGCTCTGGTTCTCTTTGCATGCATAAAAGGATGCTTGATGGTGAAGCCTGGTATTTATATGCACCCATATGCTCTGTAATCATCATGCAATGGGAGGTTGATGTCCAATTGATCACATGGTCTTCTTGGCTGATGCATTGTTCATTAACTTGGTATATCGATCTGTGGGTTGTAACTATCAGCATAATTATGGTAGTTATGCCAAGGGAAACTGACGGGACCAAAAAGCACGTTGTCATTCTCCTCGTATCTTGTCAAATTTATGACTCTTAGCTGTCACAACTACCTCAATCCTTGCTGGATATTCACACTTTAATTTCGGTCAACCTATCATTTCCTATTTTTGTAGTACTTTCCACCTTTTCCAGTGCTTCTTTATTTTTCATGTGCTTGGTGCTTTTTGCTATGCTCTGCACTAGTTCTGTCATAGATGTGTGATAGAAGAATTTATGTCTTTCAGCCTCTCTCTCTTTTTTTCCCATGAGAAATAGTATTCTAGCCATGGATGTTATGACTATCATAATATGGCTTCAGGTCACTTCTATTCACCATACCTACAAAATACATTCCATCTATTCTCTGTATTTTTAATCCGTCAGCATTAGTGATGTGCAACACCTTATATGCCCCTAGACAAAGTGTCTTTAGCTTTCCTGGGTGTTTGAAAAACTTGTTGTCATACAACAACACAAGTCCTCTGACTTCGAATGGCTTAACTCAAATATGGTGATCATGCCATGCTTTCTATCGCTTCTTCTCAACTATTTGATGAAATCCGGCGATGAAGAGTTCCTCTTCCATTTGAAGGAGTTGTGTCAATATCTGTTCGACAACATCCTCATCGGTGATCTCTGTCAGCACAACAATCCATAGGCTCAGCACAATGTACTCCATTGGAATGACAGCTTCCTATCCATACACCAGTCTGAATGGGGTGTGTCCTGCTAGTTGCTTACAATTTGTGCCATACGCCCATAGCAGAACTAATAATTTTTTATCCTAGTCATCTCGGTGCATGTTGCATACCTTGGTCAATGCATTCTCCAGAATCTTGTTGAAAGCTTCAATTGCCCCATTCACTTGAGGATGATAGGGTGTCATCTTCTTATGCTGGATATGAAACTCTGCAGTAAGCTCAGCAATCACTTTGTTAAAAAAATGTGTACCTTGGTCACTTATTAGTATCTTTGGATATCCAAATCAGGTGACTACGTTTTCAAACAAAAACTTTGTCGTAGTCACAGTGGTACAATCTTTAACATGCGCATCTTTATCCCATCTGGTCAACTAGTCTGTTGTAGTGATAATGTAGCGCATGCCAGTTCTCTTCCCTGGTGGACTAATCATTCCCACAAAATCAACTGGCCACTTGTCGAATTCTTGAAGGGTTATCTGCGGTGCAAGTGGCATCTTGTCGCAACACAAGGGTTTCCTTATTATCTGAAAAATATCACAGCGCCTGTAGAAGCTTTTAGAATCCATATGTACAGTTGGCCACCATAGTCCTACTTGCAATATCTTTTGCACTATTGTGTTTCTATCATAGTTCCCTCCTGTGACACCAGCATGTGATTCTCTCATTACTCAAGGTCGTTCATACTCAAAAAAATAGTAGCATAGTATTTCATCCGCCCCCAGCTTGTACAGGTGTCCCGCAATCAATGTATAGTCAGCAACTTTGAAAACCAAATGTTTCTTTTGATTAGTTGACATTACTTCAGGTGCATATCCTATGCTCAAAAAGTGAATGATTGTATTAAACTCATGGTTCTGATCATCCATCATGTGGATCACAAATAGTTGTGCATTAGGAAAATTATCTTCTAGGCTGGCTAGCTCTTCACCACTTTATATATGTGAAAGGTGTTCTATCCCAACATTCAGTTGACTAAGTTTAACTATGACCTTAAATTCAAATTATTGAAACATGAGAAGGAATCTATAGATATTCCCCTCCAACACTGGCTTGTTGACTAGGTATTTCAGTGCTGAACGGTCAGTGTACATTTGAAAATTCCTACCCAACAAATAGTGTCTAAACTTTTGAAGCACATAGACCATAGATATGCCTTCTCTTTTTGTCATTGTGTAGTTATTTTTTGTTTTTGATAGTTTTCTAGTGGAAAATGAAATAGGGTGTTCTAGCGCACCCTCTCATGGATGTGTCAAGAATATGTCGAGTGGAACAGAAGATGCTTTGACATGCACGTGGGACTCCTTCTTCCTGTCAGGGAACACAAGTATTGGTGTAGTGGCCATTTTGGTCTTCAAATTATCCAAGATTTCCTGGCAAGTTGTTGTCCATTGAAACTTTACGTCTTTCATTAGCATTTTTTCCATAGGTGCAGTGATCGATGCATATCCTCCAATGAACTTCCTGTAGTAGCCTATATGTCCTAGCACTGATCTTAGTTGCGTGACTGATGTAGGTGGTGGTAAGTCAAGAATAATCACAATCTTTGCTGGGTTGAACAAAATACCATCGCGACACACAATGTGACCCAATAGCACACCGAATGGTGTGCAAAATATACACTTCTTGGAATTAAGTGTGATCTGCTACTCACGACAATGGGCCAACATCATGCGTAGGCTCTCAATGTGGTCTCTTGCTAGACCAAACATGGTCCAATAATCAAATTAGACTTCAAGAAACTTATGAATAAAATCTTTGAAATAAAAGACTATTATTCTAGAAAAAAGAGCAGGTGCATTCTTGAGTGCAAAGGGCATTACCATATACTGGTAGCATCCCCATTCTATGATGAAGGTCATTTTGTTGCGATCCTCCTTCATGATTCTAACTTGATGATAGTAAGAGAATCCATCGGTGAATGAATACATCTCTTGTCCTCCGATGCTTTCAAATACTTCATCTATCAATGGTGTTGGGAATGGATCATGTAAGAATGCATCATTCAGCTTCCTCACGTCAACACAGATCCTTACTTTTCCAGTTGTTTTCTTATCCTGGATCACTATAGGGATGATCCACTCTGATTATTCAATAGGTTCAATAATTCCTTCATTTAGCATGCGATCCAATTCTTCTTTTACCTTCTCTTTATACCTGGGTTTCAACTTGTAGCATCGCTTGTTACTGGGTTTAGTGTCTGATCGCAGGGGTATTCTCATCTCCCCTAAATATCCCACTATCCCCTTCATCTGAAAAATTGGTAGGGAATAGGTCCTGATATTCGTGCAGTAAGTCTGTGATCTTTTTTATTTTCTCTTCATCCCAATAATATCCTGTATTGGTGAAATTTGGGTTCTCTGGCGACCTAATGTTTACTTTCCTAATATTCAATGGCTTAAGGAACTAGTCACTTGAAATATCGGTTCCTTCTACTGTGCATGTACCTTCTGATTTAGGTATGTTTATGTTAGTTGGATGATCATATGGGTCTCCAGCTAAATTGTAGCAAGACATCCATTGCTGAATGGTTGCACTGCATTGGTGAGCATTGGCCTCCTCGACAGGTATTTCAGTAAATATCTTCTCCTCTATCATTTCAAGCGCACCATCAACTGTTAGTTTCTCATCAGCAATTCAAATGCGTGCGTAAAATTCTTAGTGTGCCCTTCCCAATATTGGGTTCCTTGTTGCAACTCAATAGATGCATAGCTTATCCTAGGTGTCATTTCCAATGTATGTATGAAATGATGGAACCATTCATGTCGTGGGTATGTTGCAAATACAACGGAACACTGATTTATGTGCGTAACAGGGCTCAATAACCCTATGTACTTATAGCTGACGGTGATTACTTATTTCCTGAACCTGACTTCCATAAAACTTTTGCATTGTGGCCCTTATATTATAAATTGCTTGTGTATACCCCACCATCTAGTAGGCTTAGCATTCAACACATGATCCAATGCAAACAAGCGCTATGACTCGATGACAAGTTCTTCAAAATCACTTAGAAAGGCTATCAGGTTAGGTAAACCTTCGTAGGTGTGTAGCTCTCTTAACTCATTTTCCACCCGCCGTACAGATCTCGTAATCCTTACACATCTCCTCATAGAGACTTCATGTAACTAGTTTTTCCAGTTTCCCAAAGCCTCCCCTGAGTCAGATGTACAGGGACTAGCACTCTTCTAGCTCAGGTTTCCATCTGTTGTTGTACTGATGTAATCTTCTTACATGGTAGTGACATTGTAGATCTGGTCAAGGTAGTCACCTTGTCCTTCATTGTAGACAGGCTCAACGTATCTTTGTCCTTCCAAAGGATCAATGGGAGACACTACCCTCATCTCGTTATCCTCAAATGAGAGTATCCTCTTCTTGAAGTTGATAGTGGTTTGATTTTCTATGGAACAATATATTCCCAACAGCGTGGAATATGGGTTCATGTCATCAACAATGTTAATAACTTCAAAATATGAAAAGGTGTGCAACCCTTCGATGTCGACATGGAATTGACTCAACCTAGCGATTGGGAGGACCTTCGGCTGATTGGTAAGTCACAAATGGATAGGAGACCATTCTAGGTGTGGCTTTCCCATACTTTCCCAAGTTTTTCGCATCAAAATATTGACGTCGAAACCCAAGTCTAAGATGATGTAATCCATGTCATAATCCCCTATTTGCACAGTCATTCTTAAATTGCATCCTGTTTTGAATTTCTTTCCAATCTGGTTAACTTTCTTTTAGGTTGTGGCTCTATTGGCATTTCTTCTATCATTTCTTGCAACTCTGCAAATAACATATTTGTCTTGGATTAGCACTAAAAAACTTGACAGGAAGGAGTTGAGCTTACTAACCTTTTGTGGAGTCCTTTTCTGAAATATTTGTTGAAATTGTTCAGGCATCTCCTTGAATTATTCTGATGTTGATGGTTCTTCTGGATCTACAAACTCCTGACGCACTTCCATGAATACTTGCTTCTATTTCTGGATGTCAAATGGCACCTTCTTCTGCATCATGGGCCGTACCTACGACTGCAATTTTTCTTGTGGTTTATCCTGATTAGCTCCGGTCACAACACCTCCTCGTGTTACGACAATGACATTCTGATCTCTTGGCTCAGTAGCATTCATCTGAATGCTCAAGTTTGGATTCGGTTTTGGGTTTGGATTTTGTGCAAGGTTAGGACCTGTGATGGTTCTAGCCTACCACCTTGTGATCAACTAGGGACATTGCTTGACATTATGGTCCTATCCCTTACAGTATGAACATGTATTTGCAGGTTCCAGGAAATCTTTGGCATAGTGACCTGGTTGTCCACATTTATATCATGTAAATTGATCTCTTCCTCAACCAAATTCTCCTTTTCCTCCTCAGCCTTTAAATTTTCCACCACCCCTTCCTTGTGGGTGTGGTTGCTACATGGGGTACTGGTTCTATTGATATTGTAGCTGATAGTGATTTTGTTGTTCATATGGGTGTTGCGGTGCATACTGAGGCTGATACTAGTTCTAATATTGATTGGGTGGGAACTGCGTAGGATGATACGATGGTTGCACCAGTTCCACCTGAGCCTGCCCCTTCATTCTTCATCAATTAAGTGTCATCCATCTATTCCTTCAGGAGTTGGTATGCTCTGCAATCCTTCTCTTCATTCCCTACTGACTTGCAAAATTTACAAAACAAGTTTGTCGAGGTACTTACAAATTTCTGCAAGTATAAACACTCCTTGTCGTGATGTCCTCTAGATTGGCATATGAAACACCAGGGTAGTCCATGGCCATTTAATGGGTTTGGCACACTGAATGAGACATAATTCATGAAGGTCAGATAATTATCCTTATTTTGTCTATCCGTTCTACATTTTGTGCACCATAATTCTTCGTCGAATTATTTTACCTTGTTAATGTCTTGAATTTGTATCATTAGATTAGCGAACTGCGACTGAATATGTACCTTTCCTGCAACGCCATCACCAATTGGAGATGCTTCTGTATGCGAATCAATCTTTTGTTGCATCAATGGACCTCAGATATGTGGTAACATCACAACAATGAACCACTCTTTATGTTGAACATCCAATTTTTAAATCTTTGTTCAAAGTCCCATACTGTCTCTGCCAATGCTTGTTTTATCTCATTGATCTTGGTGATACACCACAACTCAAATTTAGGTTTCCTAAACTCGTAGATCATCGCAAATCGTATCTCTTTGAGGGTCTTCTATTGTGCTCCTAACAGTACTATGTAGTACTTCATAACCTAGTCCAATGCACAACCCCTTCGAGTCGTGGTCATTTGTGCTTTCTTTAACTCCACGTTTTGAACTAAATGAACCATCCATACAACTTCACAGATTTACCAATGCTTCTCTGGATCCTCTAATCCATTTCCATTGAAAGTGGGTAACTGAATATATGTGCCTGCCATTGAGTTGGTGTTGGGGTTATCTAATGAAGGATTTAATGGAGGGGTTCCCTCTTGTGTGCTAGTCGCAGTACTAGCACTATTCGTATTAATAACTCTGTCAAGAGATGAGGCTCTATACCTTACCTTTAGCGATACTCCCGGTGTAATGTAGTTGGGTCCTGACCTTGGTGTCTCAATAGACTCTTCAGAGTCTTTTGATCCTTCTAAAATCAGGCTATAGTCTTCCTCTTCATCACAATATCATTTTTCTACCTACGATTGAAGTTTGTGTTTTCTTTCCTCAAACAAAATGGGAGTTCGTCGACCTTCCTCTGTCTTTCTCCTCTTCCTAGATCTGAATCTCCTTCCCCTCCTTAGGAATCCAGCCTCTAGTTTAGGTTCTGTATTTCTGGGGAACATATCAACTCACCATTTCCCATTTTCTTGACAGGTTTTCTATGACATATACTTCCTCCATAGGATATGACTCAAATACTCAACTATAGGATACCCTTCTCATAGATGAGCATCTTGATCCATGTACTGATAGATAATAGATATCTTCTTCGGGGTCCTTGAAAAAAATTTCTTTCAGCCTCATGATATGAGGTTATAGCCTCTACTGTAAACTCATTAATATATCCTTGCAAAATACTGTCAACCAAAAAATCAACAAATCTAGAGATGTTGTTACTTACACTGGTTACCTCGCGAACCAACTGATCACTCCATTCGACAGGTTCTCTTCTCTGGAAATTTGTCAGTTTTCTTGCCAATATTGACAACCACTCATGCAGTACAATGGGAAACTATGCAAAGAATATCTCATGAATATCATTGTATATGTATCGGTCTACCGATTATCCTATGCTCAGCTGAGATCCTGAGCTCTCTTCTTGCGCGAATGCTAGCATCTTGGACACCAGCGAGTTCTCTATCTTTTTCTTTATTGGATGCCAAAACATTTCCCTCGACTCAAACGGTTAATGATCCTGGCAATGGAACCATTTTTTGGCCTCTTTATTCTCTTGTCTTGACCTGCAGTTCAACAACAACATAATACCAACACAACACCAAAATACATCGTCCTGACAGAGCAAGATCAGTTGCCAATTCCTGCGAAGTAATCACAGTCTCACCCGAGATATCTTAATGGGTAACTTCTGGAACCCTATTTCCACTATTGGTGAGGCATTATAGTCCCTTGGTGCATGGCCAAGGTGCTCAACAAAGGAAATAGCATGGAGTTTTACTACTACGTGCCAACAACATAGTGAGGCGTCGCAACTTGCGCATGACACAACCTCTCCCTTAGGACCCTACAATAGGTACGATGGTGCGATGTAGTTGATTCCTTATACTCAATAAATAGTGTGTGACTACACTTTTACTTAATAGTTTAACCATGAACTCATACATACCATTCCAACAAACCTTGAGTATTCATTCTTGTACTGATAAACCAGATTGCAGCATACATTCAACAGTAACTGTAATAATGCAAAGTAAGAAAAAATTCATATAAACATTCACCATTCAACAACATTCATCCATATAATACAAGAAATAACATGGAAACCCATTTGGGAAAAACCACCAAGGTGCTCTTCATCTGGAATGAGAAATGGATATAGCACCTTACAGCCTACAACTTGCAGACTATTCTTGAGAATGGTCTTTCTAACTCAATCTTCTTGCTCTCATGCTCTCTGGTTTATTCTTCTATCTACTCCTGTTGATCCACACACATGCTAGATTGACTCTTCTACTTTACTATCTTCGCACTCAGCTACATATTACTCTACTACTAGCGGTCTGCGCACACATTTGCAAGATCCGTGACTCAACAGTATTCTCCTTCTACTTTTCAGCCAACTTAATCAACTTACATAACCTTCTGAACAAAAACCATAACAACCCTTATACAAAGTGGGTTTTTCCTACTCATAGTATCTATGAGACCACACAGGGTCGACTACGTACAACTCAGTTATTATAGACTCAAAAACTAAAAAAAATATCTATGTTACATAAATGTCGGCCCATACCTAGCTGTGAAAGTCTGAGAATACATTAACCATAGCTTTAACTAGCCACAAAAACGTATTTCATCTCATATGTACTGGTCATAACTAGCCACAAAAATTGTCCTTCATTCTTTCGTTGGTTCGTCCTTCAGCAGTATTCCTTGACTTCTGCATATCTAGCTTTAACTCTTCTATCCGACTCTTCCTCCTACTCAGATCTTCCTTCCTCTTCGCAACTTCTTTCCATCCTTAACCTACCTTTTCTCTGTCACATGCATGCTTTACCTTCTTATGCTGGTTCCTTCATTCTCTTCTTGACATGTTTTTACCACGTCGCGTGTGCACTTTTCTTGGCCCTTTCCCTGGCCCAACAAGAAACTCCATCAATTTTCTTGTGAGGCACCCTATTCTAGATGTAGGATGCACATTTTATAGATTCAACCCAAAAATTTGGTGGCAAAGTCTTAGACTCCATTATACAAGTATCCATCTCCTTGAGACTTCTATTCTTCCTCTCAGCCACACCATTTTGCTGAGGTGTGTAAGGAATGGGGTGTTTCATCTAGATACCTGCATCTTCAAAATAATTAATGAACTTAGACTTGGCATATTCACTGCCATTATTAGATATGAGGATCTTGATTTTCCTCCCATACTGGTTCTCAACCAAGGCCTTGAAAACCTTGAAGTGTTCAAAAAATTCAGGCTTGAGTTTAAGGAATTAAACCCAAAAGTACCTAGAAAATTCATGTATGAAGGTTAAGAAATACATGGATTGACTCATAGACATATGAGGGAAGGTACCAACAGTGTCACTGTGGATGAGCTCAAGAGTTTTTTAGGTTCTCTCATGACTGACTCTCTCATACTTATGCTCTGGATGTTTCCCTAGAATGCAACCCTGACATACTCCTTTCGAAAACTTTATCTTTGGAAACCTTGCAACCATATCTTTTTCACACAAATATAAAAGCTATTTATATTTTAGATGACCAAACCTATTGTGCCAAATATTGCTTGCTTCGTTGGCATCGATGTTACACCGAAATCTCGTCACCATCATGTTATGAGATAGGTATTCCCTTGTCTACTCCAACCCCTCAAATTTTTCCCTAGAGAAATGATAAAAGAAAACTTTTGTTAGCTGAAAATACGCACCTCCTATGGACAGGAGCTGGTTCCCTAGTCTGAATGGTTCATATCTAGAACAAAACACAAACACCAAATGTTAAACTTCCCCTAGATCTAGTTAATCAATTGAGTGAAATTCCATGATACTTCTCTCAAAGGTTTTTCTCGCTATCCCCGTAGAAGAACCTATAAAATATTAAAGACAACAAGAAAATGATGATAGCATATAAGATAATTAACTAGATCTATGCTTGTGACCAAGGAATCAAACAATATATACATATGAAACAGTAAATATGGGAAAGAAAAGACATTTTTTTATTAATAAATGATTGGAGAGACTACAACCTTCATGCCTTGGTGTTAAGAGTTTCTTCCAATGGATCCTTGCATATAACTTCACCTATCCTCCAAATACTCAAGAATGATTTTGACAAAGTTTGGGTATGCAACACAATTCTTCCTCCTTTCTCCCATGGGGGATGAGCTAGTATTTAAAGGCATGGGAGGATAGGTATGGTTAAGGATCTCATGGGTGATGTGGAGATAAGATTCTAAAAGGGAGGATCTTGAGCTACAGCTGGTCCTAAACCATAGGGATGAGGCTCCACAAAGGGCAGCTTCGAGAAGCCTCTCGAAGCCTCTCTTTTTTCCTTGAAAACTCGAGCATAGCTCCTCCAATGAAGCGAATAGGAGGTGTTAAAGGGGTAATGCTTCTTGTAGTAGGGATAGAAGTGATGGAACCTCTCTTTTCTCATGTATTGGGAGCGATGCTGCTGTCGCACCACTTGGGTAACACTTTTTGTCAATGGAAGAGGAACGTTACCAAATCAAAACAAGGAAAATTTGTAAGGGGATATTTTTTCCTGTCATTTCTCTAGGGAAAAGTTTGAGGGATTGAAGTGAACAAGGGAACACCTGTCTCATAACATGATGGTGATGAGATTTTGGTGTAACAGGGAAGGTACCAACAATGTCACTTTGGATGAGCTCAAGAGGTTTTTAGGTTCACTCATGACTGACTCTCTTGTACTTGTGCTCTAGATGTTTTCCTAGAATGCAACCCTGACAGAATCCTTTGGAAAAATTTATCTTTGGAAACCCTGCAACCATATCATTTTCACACAAATATGAAATTTATTTATAGTTTATATGGCCAAACCTCTCATGCCAAATCTTGCTTGCTTCGTTGGCATCGGTGTTACACCAAAATCTTGTCACCATCATGTTATGAGATAGGTATTCCCTTTCCTCCTCCAACCCCTAAAAGTTTTCCCTACAGAAATGATAGAATAAAATTATCCCCTTGCAATTTTTCCTTTTTTTTGAGCTAGTAATTCTCTTTCCCCATTGACAAAAAGCATTACCTATGTCAGCAACTCTCCTGATACATGAGAAAAAAGTGGTGCCACCGCCTCTATCCTTACTGCAAGAATATTTACCCCCTCAACACCGCATGTTTTCTTCATTAAAGGAGATGAGATCGAGTTTTCAAAGAAAAAAGAGAAGCTTCAAGAGGCTTCTAGAATCTTAGCTTCAAGAGGCTTCTAGAATCTTTCCTTCAAGGAGCGTCATCCCTATGGTTTAGGATCAGTTGGAGCTCGAGATCCTTCATTTTTTGATCTTCTCTCCACCTCACCCATGAGATCCTAAACCATACCTGTTAACCTAGAAAATCCCTCACTAATCTCTACATGACCTACACCACCCAAGGACATCCATGCACGGCACTCATTTGACCCCCACACCCTAAAAAAGGCTTAAAAATATGAAAAGGGCTTAAAACCCCTAAAAATATCCAAACTAGCTCCCATAAGGGATAAAACCTCCAAAAAGGGGCTAAAACCCCTCAAAGGAGCTTAAAAACCCCAAAGGAGCTAAGGATTGGAAGAAAGGGGCTAAAATCCCAAAAAAGGGACTAAAGCCCCAACCAGGGGCTTAAAACCCTAAAAAACCCAAGAAAAAGTATAAATAGAGGGGTGGGGGTCACTCTCAAATAACTTCTCATATCCCTATCATTATTTTTCCCATGTGAGTGTCTTGAGACCCTTTTCCTCTCAAGTCATTCAGCCTCCCTCTCCTCCATTCCTCCATTGAGCCATAGCTCCCCATCCATTGAGAGGTGCTCTACCAAACTAGGGCATGGTGGCCCATTCCAACCAGAGAAGGTATACTTGTCTCTTTCTGTTTTTGTTTTGTTATATTGTAGTTTTCTGACATTATTTGTTTGCAGGATTGTTGTTTAACATTTTATTGTAGGTTTCCATTGATTGCTTGCAGGTCCTTTTGTTCTCTAACAGTTGTATGTAGGGTTTTGGAGCTTGGCCCTAACCTTGTCTGCAAGGTTTTTTATTTTGTTTTTCTTTCTGTTCTTTCCCTTTGTTAGCACTAATTTATTTCCGTAGTGGTTGGTGTCGCCGTCATCAAATTTTCCAACATTTCATGGGTGATTTGGTAGTGTCAAGCTTTCGAGCATTAAATAATTTGTTGGGATTGGTATGAAGAAAAAGTTTCAAAGATCCTAACAATTACTTTCAAGTTAAGACTTGGATTTAAAAGATGATTGATTTTCTCTATAAACTTGAATTCAAGGGTTCATTATATTTTGGAAATATGAAAAGGTTTTATTTTATATAAAAGAGGTTATATTGGCACAAGGCAAACTTTTAACCAAGCTCAACGACACGACCTATTGGTCATATCGGGGCCACCACATCAACACAATACCAACGAAACTTCTCCACCAAATTCCAAGTGCCAAAGTTCACAAGGTGTATGATATCATTTTGTTCCTTGATATAAAGTGAAATCGTGGATGCATATAAATAATGAAAATATCTTTCACCTTATGCATGTGGGATATATTACCATGAAGCTTTGAAAATTTTATGACATGATATATTATAAATGAAAAATTTATGGAGGATAACGTGGAAATACTTCACCAGTTGGTTTCATGCATAATTCTATTCTTTCATTTCAGCATCCAAGTTGAGAACTTTTGGAAGATAATGATTTTAAAGAACGGAAATATTTGAAATTCTATAAGTGTTTCTTGGCAGAGCGCAAGAGATATGGAGTTGGTTACAGTGAAGAAATGAATAATCTCTATCTATTTGGTCATATTTCCTCATAAATAATCTCAACCGCTTAATCTATAATGAATTTCGTCACCTTATATGGATTGCAGAAATTTATGAAATGGCTTCAAGTGTAGACATGCATAACCACGCTCTCTTCAAAGATTGTTAATCAATGCAAAAAACAGCATATTAGGGGCAAGAAAGGAAAACTATAAACACAAGAGGCGTTGTTAAATATTATCCAATGCATATTTTTTATGTTCTTGATGTTCAAAAGGGGGAAGTGGCCCTTCGACTCTCACTATACTGCTTACCATGCATGAGGGCAGTGGCCCATCCATAACTATGCCACAAGTACCCCCATTCATGCAGGTACATCATGTCCCCGCAAACCCCACCACCATCGCTGCTCCACCACACATCAAACTTTGGTCAAACCTTTCTTTCATGGCACGTCTCAACCTGCCTAACTTGGCTAGGTTAACAAATGAACCCATATTCCATCAAACCTTTTTTCCTCCCATGCCAACCAAACTCCCCTCAGGCATTCCTAAGTTTGAAGGGAAGGCAGGGGAGTGCCCCCAAAACCACATCATGATGTTTCACCTATGGTGCTCATCAAATAGCATCATAGATGATTCGATTAGACTCAAACTATTCCAACGCACCCTCACAGGTGTAGCAGCCAAGTAGTACATTAAGCTACCACAAGCTAAGTATCTAGATTTCAACTCCATGGCCTTTATGTTCCTACAATATTTCCAACTCCCCATTAGATATGATGAAGGAGTGGAAATCTTGCCATCTTTCCACCATAACACTATGGCCCACATCACCGAACACATCCACAAGTGGAGGTGACATCGCAGTGTGTGCAAGATTAAGCTTGATGACAGGATCTTCCTGGACTGGTTCTTGAAAACCTTGCTGCCACCTATAGCCAAGCATTTCACCTTCAAACATCCCCAAATAGAGGAAGAGACCATCTTGAAGGCCCAATAGTTGAACCTCATTTACGGACAATCTAGATACCTCTACATGGTCATTCCAAATGCTCCCCATGCAGGAACCTCCTATTGAGATGCACCAAGAGAATCCCATGCTACAGATGGCATCATAGGTTCTGTCTCTCACCAACCACAGCACCATCCAACACCACCTACAATAACACCGCAACCAAGCAACACCCCTAGTGTTTCCTACCAAAAACAAACTCTAGACTATGCAAGAATGATGTCCCAGTCTGGAACTACAACTTCTTATGCACAACCTACACCACCGTAGCAGGCCCAAGAGATAGCTTGGCTGGCACAACAATATGCGGGACAAATTCCCAAATTTGTGGCACCTACACCCACCCAATTTTACTATGCAACACCAATGCAAGTCGTTTAAGCCCCTGCCCCTACTCTGACAACACCTTTAGGATAGGTGTTTGCACAACAAAACCGTCCTAACCACCTAGCCCCTAATAAACAACAAGGGAAATCCATAAATAATTGAGCTCGGAACCAAGGCAACAATCAACCACAGGGAGGCGGTCAACAACCAAACCCTCCCAACAATGCCGGGGAAAATCGGCCAGCCCAAAATCCTCAGCAACCAAACGCACCTAGATGCGATGCTCTGTTGGGAATAAACTAGCCATGCAAGTTGTGTGAGGTCTATGGCCACTATACAAATGAATTCCCCTTCATGGGTCACGCCAAGCAATCCATTCACAACGAGGTTTAGCATGCTACCAATATGACATCCCAAGCTCAACATAACTTAGCACCACGAGGGGCCCCATCGATGGTCCTACAAAACCCATTGCTAGTCCAAGGACTAGTATCAACTACACTCACTCCCCATCCTAATCCCAATACCTTGGGGGCACCTACAATAGCAGAAACAGGTGTTCACCACCTGCTAGCCATGAAAACTAAAGAGGTAAATTTACAGACCAAACAAAATCAGTACATAACTAACACTGAACCCGATGACACATCAGCGACATCTACGTCCAAAATATCCATTGCACCTCTTCATCTACCCCCTTTTCCTCCTTGCCCCCCCATACGATGGGTTGCCAACAACAGCATGGCTAGAGATGCTATAAGCTACATCATTGTGGATGATTGGCCCAAACACCTACAGCCATGTCCGCTCTCGACGTACTCAAAACTTTCCCAACACAACGAAAGTCCTTACTAGCCTCCCTTGGTGCTGTAGACCCCTCTAACTCCAAATTGATCACATTCAACATGGATAATGGAGAACCGTGAATGCCATCAACCATCGCCTTCCAAATCCTGGTTTCCATCCAAAATTTAGTCGTGCACCAGTGCATAGTGAATGCGGGGGTATCCACATGAGTTATGTCTACCTTAGTCTGGAAAAGGCTTGGATCCCCAATTCTCCATCCATCCTCCACTACTATGTGGGATTATGATGACCATCCCACTGAAGCCCAAGGAATCCTCCCTCATGTTCCCATCACATTGGCTGGGAAAATAATACTGATTGACATAGAGGTTGTCAATGCTTAGTTGGACTATAACCTTCTCCTCAAAAAAAGTTATATGTATGCCATGGGAGTCATAGCATCAACTGTTTTCCACCTCATGATGTTCCCTCATGAAGGGTTGACCAACTGTCTTATCACGATCCACAAGGGCTAATGGCACCCACCAATGTTATCCCTATGATCAACACCATTGGTCCACAAGGGCTAACTACACCCTCCAATGTTATCCCTGTAGTCAACACCATGTTTGACAACATACTAGCCTCCCCATTGTTGAATGTGGGCCCTGGGTTGTTTGTCGATACCACCATGATGGTTTCTTTCCCCTTAATTTCACCACCACTGAAACCAAATGAGACTATGGATTTGTGCATGCTCTCATCCAGCACTACTTCACCCAAACATCAACTGCAGCTACATCCCCAATAGCAACCACAACACCATCCGCAGCTGCAACACCATCAGCAGCTACAGCATCATCAACATCCGCAACATCATCTGCAACCGCAGTATTATGCACAGCCCCCACCAGAACCTCATCCCAACATGCAACCATCAAGGAGTTATCTAGGCTCCTCCCCAGTCCACACAATTCCCTTCCTCTTTCCCCCTCCTGGTGTCATGAGTAAGCTAGTAATGGCTACCTTAAACTTACCCAATTTCACATTGGGGATTCCCGTGTGGTACCTAGATACACCCTCCCAACCACCAATGCCATAGGTAGTATTAATCCCCATGCAACCCATTGTAGTCGAATCTCATCCTCCACCCAGCCCGCAAAAAACAACCACCGCACCCGCACCTGAATTGCCCCACCTAAAAAGGGCAAGGGGAAAAAATGTGAAAGCTACTGTTGAACCTTGATAGATCCCACCTTGCACCACCTGCGAAGAACAAGGCCATCCAACTCAAAACTTCCCTGAGACTCCCATAATCCACATGCATTTGGATGCCATGGATACAACGAAGAACCTCCCCATCGTTGAACACCCAAGCGGGCCAATAGTGAGAAACAAGTCATTGAGAACAAACCATGCTTGCACCCTCTGTAGATTGTATGGACACTATTCTCACCACTGCCAAGACTTGTTCAAGTTTTGAATGGATCTAGCCAACCTTCAATAGCATTCCCTTGAATATGAGATCACTCTGATCGAAGAAGTACACCCCCCACATCCTTCTTCAGAGACCATGTCCATTTAGATGATGTCTAGTTCTACAGACCCTCTTATCTCCGTGATCACTAATGATCCATCAAACCTGTCCCTTCGTTGCTTCCTCAATGATGAGGAGATACTTGAAGTCTTAAATACTTCCAGTTTTACCTCGTTACCTTTAAACCATAGTGTGGAATCAGTTCTTCCCATAAAATACCATATTCCATCCCCNCAATGATGAGGAGATACTTGAAGTCTTAAATACTTCCAGTTTTACCTCGTTACCTTTAAACCATAGTGTGGAATCAGTTCTTCCCATAAAATACCATATTCCATCACCCCGCCTTGCCAATGACCTTCGTCTCGGCAAGGGGGCATACCTCTTCACTGACTCAAATGGTCAAATTTTGAAGAATCCATGCAACGGGCTCCAACTCAAGAGATTATATGCCTGATATAACCCCTATGAGTCCCTTATAGCATAGTTTTTTTTCCCTTTTTTTTCAATGTTTTTACCACAAGTCAGGGGCAGCACCATTAGCTGCTAATCCAAATTCACCCGAAACCTGTTCGAGACACCTCACACCTCTGGGCTCAAATTTCATCCTCTATATTCTAATGAGACCATCATCTCATGTTTAATAAGTAATTTTTAGGACCACTTCCCAGAAGTTACCTCAGTTTACAAACCACATCATGGTGATACAAGTGTCTTCAGACCTATACTTGCATCACACTTGTCTACCACCACTCATGCAGGTTCTCGGGCCACCACCCGGAAGGCACATCATTTTATTTTAACATATAGTTGTCTAATCCATCCACCCAACCTTTTGTGGGTCCCCAAACCATCGTCCAGAGGACGGATCATTTCCTTTTAATGAATTTGGCATATAACTGCCTCCGGACTTGCACTCACATCACATGTAGTCAATTCCATCCACCACAACTCACACACAGCTCTCTTGACCTCTGTCCGAGAGCCAACTCGGTTTGCATGCCTCTGTCGCACCGATTCGCATGCCTCTGTCGCGATATATCCCATGCATGTATTGGTATGTTTAAGAGCCACCTGCTCCATCCATACTATAGATATGACCTTTGGACCACTGTCCATTGTCCCGACATGGGGCACCACCTGTGCCACCATGATCGATTGACCATACCAGAGTTTTTTTTAAGTTCTTTTTGAAGTTTTAAAAGAATAAAATATTGTCGATCTTAGTTGCTTCCTTTCCCTCTTGTTAAAGTATAGGAAAGGGCATCTACATCGTCTTGTTTATCTCCTTTTCCGGACTATGTAGACTATCAAATGAAAAAGACCACCTTCATACATTCAAGCCAAGACCGTTCCCCTCTGCATCCTTTTATGCTTTCTCGGGCAGAGGGGCTGAACTTTATAAAAAATCTCACCATGGGTTGTCATTAATCTCTTTTCCAACCTTCTCATCAAGAAAATATTGTCGAGAAAACTTGGTTTCGTTCATGCTCGTAAAAGTATCTGAATGATCATCCAATTAGTATAGGTTTAACCTTTTCTGGCCTGACTGGACTACCAACGATAAAGAAGTCTCCCATCCCCTAGAGGATGGGAAATCTCTCCTATGTATACTTTTATCCTTTTTCGGGCATAGGAGACTACCAATTAAAAATATCCCCCACTGGAGTATTCTTCATGCTTTCATACTTTCTAAATTGAAAGCACCAGCGAGCATTTACTTTCTCGGGCTCGCAAAAAAATCCATGAGATTGTACCATAACAATGTCTTTAGACACCGCCCCACAAATAACAGTTTGATAGCATTCCCACTTTGGGTCACCTTTGTTCAGAGTACTCTGTAATGTGTCTTCCTTAGATCCCATCAATATCAAAAGTGTCTACCTCCCCCAAGTATTTCCCATCTGCAGTTACATTCCTGGTATTACAGCTATGATCCCTTTCCCATGAGTCAGTTTCATTTGCTACCTAGTCCTCCCTGCCGTCATACTCTAAACAAAGGAATTTTGATTCCACTACATGCCCTATGCCCTTCAACTCCTTCCCTCCCCTCCCCCCCCCCATTTGGTGGGTCAGTCCTCATATTGTCTCACATCTTTCGGTTATCTCTCTTGCGCTTCTAGTCAAGGAAACACCATTGTGTAGACCAGTTGTAGGTCTCCCTCTGTCGACGACAACACATGTATTCTAGAGGATATCCCTAGAGGTCCCTATATCCTAGTTTCATTAACATCATTGATGAGTTCCTTCGACCACTTGAGAGGAGTCCTTAGTGCCTCTTGGGATGGTTGTTTCTCACGTGCTCGACTCCAGCTACATCATCATAGAGTTGAGATTCATACAGGGTATCGATCTGTGTAGTATTTGGTCGAAGACCCTAGAAGTCACCTGAGTCCAGCACATTGATGAGTTTATTTGAGGGACCCAAATAGGTTCATGTCCCTTGTGGTTTCCAGGTTGCGTTGGAGACAGTGTTCAGAAGCCCCAGCAGTGCTTCTATATATATTTATGATTGATTCACCATATTTGTACCACAGAGACTCTGACTCCCTTTCAGTAAACTATGTACCATTCTAGATATAGCAGACCATCATTCATGAATATATAGCATTCCATGAGAATTCCATGGGTCCAGTGTAGCAGTTCTTCAAACCAATATTGTATGCAACCTCTCATTGAGGAAACCACTATTGTAACAACAGTTGTACATGCTCGGCTCTTGTATTATAGAGCTTAGATCACATTATTCTTTTTACATCGTTATGAGCATGGAAATTCCCACCTCGTCCATATACATGTCACACATTATTTGTATCTCACCCATTGATGGGAACCATATTAATACAAAAACCAAAAGCCACCATGCCCCAGCCCAAGAAGCACCACCTCTCCCCAAAAAATCCTATGATGTTCGTCGGCCATATGATGAGCTCCTACCCTCATACATTAGGGGAAAATATGTTAACCCAAAAAATACCTCACTAATCTCTACATGACCTACACCACCCAAGGACATCCATGCACGACCCTCATTTGACCCCCACACCCTAAAAAAGGCTTAAAAATATGAAAAAGGGCCTAAAAACCCCTAAAAAGAACCAAACTAGCTCCCATAGGGGCTAAAACCCCTCAAAGGAGCTTAAAACTCCCAAAGGAGCTAAGGATTGGGTGAAAGGGGATAAAATCCCAAAAAAGGGGCTAAAGCCCCAACCAAGGGCTTAAAACCTTAAAAATCTCAAGAAAAAGTATAAATAGAGGGGTGGGGGTCACTCTCAAATCACTTCTCATCTCCCTATTGTTATGCTTCCCATGTGAGTGCCTTGAAACCCTTTGCCTCTCAAGTCATTCACCCTCCCTCTCCTCCATTCCTCCATTGAGCCATAGCTCCCCACCCATTGAGAGGTGCTCTCCCAAGCTAGGGCATTGTGGCCCATTCCAACCAGAGAAGGTATACTTGTCTCTTTCTATTTTTGTTTTGTTATATTGTAGTTTTCTGACATTATTTGTTTGTAGGCTTGTTGTTTAACATTTTATTGTAGGTTTCCATTTATTTCCTATAAGTCCTTTTGTTCTCTAACAGTTGTATGTAGGGTTTTGGAGCTTGGCCCTAACCTTGTATGCAGGGTTTTTTATTTCATTTTTCTTTTAGTTATTTCCATTCTCATAGGAACCCTACCCTTCTATCCTATACATGGAATGGAGTTGTTCCTACCTGTAGCAAGGGTGAAATCCCTACTACAATACCTATCCTCCCAAGCCTTTAAATATTGGATCATCCCCCATAGGATGGGGGAGTAAGAATTGTGTTGCATAGCCAAACTCTTCCAAAATTATTCTTGAGTCTTTGGAGGCAAGGTGAAGTTATAGGCAAGGATCCATTGGATGGGACTCTCAACACCAAGGAACCAAGGTTGTAGTCTTTCCAATTATTGCTAGTAAAGAATGTTTTCTCTTTCCCATTTATGTTGTATTATGTGTATGTATTGCTTGACTCCTTGGTCACAAGCATAGATCTAGATTTTATATCTTGTATGCTATCACTTTCTATTGTTGTCTTCTATTTTTGCAAGTAAACATAGGAAAAAGATTCAAGGATATTGAAGACATCCATTAACAGAAGAAGCATGGTGGTCCATTCAAGTGTTTAAATAGATCTAGGGAGATTCTGACATTCCGTGTTGCTCATTTGTTCTAGATCTGAACCATTTAGACTAGAGGAACAACTCTTGTCCGCAAGAGGTGCATTTTTCCTAGAAAAAAATACGTCGACTCCACTGGGGACTACTTCAAATTTTGATTCTTTGGTAAGTTGAAACCTCCACCTTCATTTTCAATTTGTAGATCTTCTTTTTCATCTGATAGATCTATAGATCTGGTTTGAATTTGATTGATTTGCCTCTATCAGCCTTTGGTTCTTCATGTTTTTGGTTCAATGGGTTTTCTGGTAATTGTTTGGGTTCATTTTTTTTACTGTAACATAATTTTATGTTGCTTTTTTATTTTTCAAATCACAATCTCGGCCACCACTCTTGGGATGTATACTAAATGCGGTTTTGGAGCTGCCACCGCCCTTTCCCTGTTAGAATAGAGTAGTGCCACTGCACTTTTCCTTTTTGAAAGAAGTGGTGTTGGAACTGGTAATGCTATGGTGTGAACCTGCAGTAGGGGATTCCACTGCTCTGTTACTGTGGACAAGAAGTTGTGCTCAGGCTGGTAATGCTCTGTTCAACACCTGCAACACGCGGAACCAGCTATTATTTTTATCCCTGTTTGGTATTTGATTCTTAAATGATTGTTTTATTGTTTCAAATCCTTTCTTCAGATTGTTATAGTTTTGTTTTGAACTCTGCAATTCATTTTTTAATAGAAAACTCAATCAAAAATCAAAAAATTAAAAAAACCCAGTGAACCCTCGGACCCCCCTATGCGCATGTATGAATTCATACGTATTTTCAAGAATTGTGATTAAGGTTGATATTTAAAGCTTCATAGTTGGATTTGAATAGAGATTGGTTATGCTAGATCTCTGATTTCTATCTTTTTTAACAGAACAAGAAAATATTCATTTCAGTTTTTCTCCATTTGTTATACATGATTTTTGTATGTTTTTTCCTGTTTTTAAAAATTGTGAAAATCCATATAAAAGTTATTGTAGGATTTTGCGATTAGTTTATTCTCGTTTTAGTTGAAAAATATGAATACTTTTGTATAAAATTTGTAATTACCTTTTCTTGCTTTTCATTAGAGATCTCACCTATTTTTTCATTGAAAAGGAATATTTTGTTTCTTTTAGTTAGGAACGGACCGTATAAGCAGTTTGTTTTTGTATGGGATTTATTCTGTGTTTCAACAAAATTGAATCTCTCTCTCCCTTCCTTAAGTAGGGCATACCTTTAAAGTTATAGTGAAATTTTGCACAATCATACTGCATGGTTTTACTTTCTATTTCCTCACCTAATGCATCCACCTAACCGTTCAAGATAAAATTAAGCGCTAGCTAAGGTTAAAATATTCCATAATTTGTGTGATAGGTTAGAGAGGTGTTTCGATGTCTTTAAACATAGGAGCTGTTGTTTTTTGCCTACACTAAATCTCGGGGATCGTGTGGTTCTTCCACGTACCGCTGGTATATCGAATGACCTTTCATGTACCCTTCAGTTATATCAAAAGTTACTTCACGTACTCAGTTGTATATCACAAGGCCCCTTTCGAATGGTCATGCATTAGACAACACTACTATGGAGTTGAGCTCCCACGTACCTTGCGTATATCGGGAGACATTTTTAGGAATCCAGAGACTATCAGAGTACATCCCTTTAGTCGTCTTATCATCATAATACATCGAGAACAACACTCAAGGAGATCCCTACGCACGTACTGTCCAAGTAGCTGGGTATTCAGGCAAGGGTATGGTCGCAATCCTATTTTCCCCACTCTAATGTTGGACCTTGTAGTATATGGAAAGTTGTGGTGATTTGACAATCCCATGAGGTTCCAGACCTTTAATCCACTCATCTCACATATTTTCCTTCCTGCTTTAGTTTGAGTAGCACTTTTTGTCTGTACAATTATATTTATTAGAAGAGAGAGATATTTTTGTTACATATTCATGGCTTCGCGTTCTAAGACTACTGACCAAGAGACTCCTTTACCAAGTACGTCTTTTGTTTTCCCTCCATATGGTGATGTTGGTCCTCCTCTCATGGCTATGTTAAGGCTTCCTAGATTGACTATTGGATTACCTGCTTGTTTATTTTCTAGTCTGGTTATCTCATGTAGACCAATTTCTTTTGATCCTAACCCTTCATAATGGGATCATCAACATCATGTTGATCCCTCTCCTTCTTTTCCACATGAGTCTTCTCCCCTTTCTCCCTCTTCTCCTATTGAAAGTTGTAGTACTAGTAGTTAAGTGGATAAGAAGAATAAGAAAAGGAATATGAAGAAGAAGAAAAAAAAAGAGAAAACCAAGTCCCAACCAATTTCTCCTCCCAATGTGGAGAGTGTTGATCTGCACACCCAAAAACTGCATAAGCCCAAATTCCCTTGTAGTCTTTGTAAGGGTGATCATCTTCTAAAAGATTGTCATGGTCTATCCCTGGTTTTAGAAGAATGGTATAAGGTTTCCTAGAAACTGATGTCATCAACATCTAGTCATCATACTGATGATGCTCCCTCAACCAATGACTCTTTTGTTAAGAGTCAGAAGGGTAAATTCAGAAATCTGTGCTTGCTTTGTAAGGACATGCACTTTACTTACCTTTGTCTTCTCATGGATGAAGCTTCTACGTTGTTGGAATATATTACTATTCCTCAGCAATGGCTTCCAACCAGTTATCGTAAGTTTTCCCTTGACCTCTTATTGGTCGATAAAGTAGTCAATCCAGTTCTAACCTAGGTTGACCCCACTCTTCCCTTGAATATTTAAATTGAAGTGGTCAATTCAGCTACATCCTTGATTGATCCCATTCTTTCTTTAAAGAGTGAACAATAGGTTGTTCGCCCCACTCTTCCTTTGAAGAGTGAATTCAAAGTGGTCGATTCGATGTCATATCCACCTGATCCCATTCTTTTATCTGAGAGTGTTAAGACTGAAGTAGTCACTTTGATCAAATATTTGTCTCGTTCTTCTCTCCCAGTAGAGAATGAACTAAAACCTGCTGAAATTTTTATGCTTCACTATGATTGTTCTCGACAAGAGGAAATTTTGTCTCTTTTGACAAAACCCTATCCAAGTATTGAGGTTATTTCCTTTGACTCAAGTAACCTAATAGAGTCTCGTCTTCATTAAAGTGTTCCTTTCCAGATAGTTGTGAATGTTACCGTGCTTCGCACTATTGTTGACGAAGGGGCTTCTGTTACCATTCTATCCTTGACTTATTGGAAATATTTAGGTTCTCCTCAGCTCGTGTTAGCCACTGATCAGAGATTGGATTTTAATAGAAGACCTACTGCACATTTAGGGATCCTTCCTCATTTACCTATTACATTAGGAGGGAAAATTGTCTGTATTGATGTTATGGTGGTCCAAGGTCCTTTATAATTCAATCTGCTCCTTGGAAGTGATTATGTTTATGCCATGAAGGTTGTAGTGTCCACACTCTTTAGAGTGATGCATTTTCCCCATGATGGGAAGATTGTGACCAGTGATCAACTTTCCTTTGTTACACCTCACCATCGCATCCCTCCTAGTAATCAAACAACCTTGAATGCTCTTCTTGTTCTTGTGGTTCCTTCCCCTCCTTCTAGTTAGCTTCTTCCCATCATAGGTAAAATGGGGGGCATGGCTCCATCCTCTAGACATAATACTGGAGTTAAGTCACTAGCTTCCTATGTAATGGGGAAACCTACCAACCTTTGGATATCATGTTGGGTAAGATCAAGTTAGTGAGCATAGTTCCTTTTCTCTTTGTCAATCTCGTTAAAAAATGAAACAAATGTCTGAGAGAATAGTTCCCATTCTATGTCAAGGTCATTAAAAAATGAATCAGATGCCTGTGAGCATAGTTCCTTTTCTGTGTCAAGCTCATTAAATAATGAAATAGACACTTGCAAGCATACTTCATTCTCTGTTACAAGCTCGTTAAAAAATGAAACGGATGTCCTCAAGCACAATTATTTTTTGTTTCAAGCTTGCGTAAAAGTGAAACAGGTTCCCACAAGCATAGTTATTTTTTGTTTCAAGATTGTGTAAAACTGAAATAGTTCAGCTTGAGCAATTTTTATTTTTGGTTTCAAGCTCGTTAAAAAATAAAACTGACCTTGAGAAAAGTTCCTTTTTCATGTCAAGCTCATTAAAAAATGAAACAGATTCTTCGATTGTGTCAAGTCTTGGACCTTCATTTCATCTTCCTATATAACTTGATCCTCTTTCTTCATCTATTTCCGATGAACCTTCTCCTGGTAGTAACCGTGAATTTAGTCGGATGATGAGTGGAGTAGGTAGATGAAAATATGCCAACCTCTTTACATTATGTTGGAGTTATTTTACTTGACAATTATACTGGAGGAAAGTACCAACCACTGGACATCATGCTTAGAAAATCCGGCCAATGGAACTCATTTTGAGCATACTTCCTTTTATTTTCGAGATCCTTAAACAATGAAACAACCATTTGAGCATAGTTCTTATTCGGTGTCAAGCTCATTAAAAATTGAAGCAGATACCCTAAGCATTCTTTCAAATGATCTTCGAGATCATTAAAAACTGTAAGATAGCGTTGAGCTTACTTTTCATTTTCCGTGCTCTAGTTAATGTTGAAATATTGTAACTTCGAAGAATATTCTATATGCATCTTTTGTGGTCCTCGATGGTCCTACCGGGAGAACCACTTGTATTATATTGTACCCCGATGCTTCTAATCAGAAGAACTAATAAGAGTCATGAGGTAGTCCCCTCTAATTGTAAAGGTGGGTAATTAGCACCCCAGTGTGGTTACTTGAACCTACATGTGTAACTCGAGCCTACATGATTTAACTCGATCCTACATGTCAAATGAGTTAATTCAAGTGAACAGATGAATATAAATAGAGGTGTGGTGATCCTCATTTGAGACACACACACTCTCACTTGTGTAGCGCATTAGTGGAGAAGAGAAGTAGCTGGAGAAGGAGGAGGATCAGGCTTTGATCTCCTTGTTGGTTTTATACTTTATCTTTTGGGGCATCTATATTGAGGAATATTTTGTTGGGTTTTTCCCTTTAGGGTTTTCCCAGGATAAATCTTTGTGTTCTCCTTTTGTATGGTTCTGCTTGTCTATCTTTCAGTGATCCTGTTTATATGATTTTGTTATGAAATCTAAATGAAATACTAATGATCTAGATTAGCATATGAAAATTTAACATGGTATCAGAGCCACCCTAAAAGAAGACATTATGCAGCTAAAGAATCTAGGGCTTCTTATTTTTTGGTTCTCTATCCATGATCGATCAGCAAAAGAAGGATGGACTAACTCTCCATTGAAGGGCGCATCTTTCTGTCGAAGCAGAATTTGATTCCGAGCATTTTCAGTTTTGGTGCAGAAAATTAGGGCTTTCTACAGAAGAAGAATTTTTGAGTGAGACCAGCATAGGATTGTTATCCTCATCAAAATCAAATTTTAGAGACCTATATCAAGAAATTTGGTTGGGTGAAACTCTGGTAAAGTCAAACCCTAGTTTGACCCCGATCTGGAAAAACCCTAAATACTAAAACTACTAAGCTTTGGTACATTCGCTATATCCTGATATTGGTGAAGTCTCAGGAGTTGAAAATTGTAGAGGCCAAATATAAAATCCTGATTTACACTGTGTCCAAAATTACACCTCAGATTCTCTATATTCTAGGAGATATGATCCCTCCAAGTTAGGGTTCCATCCTCTTCCAGAATTCATCCCTAAACAGGACACCTGGGGTTAATTACTGTAGCGTGGGCTACAGAGGTCCAAATGGAATTCCTGAAGATATTCCAAAAATAGCACGGAATTTACCTTTTGTGGTCCAAATTTCCAAACCTAAAGATGAACCAGTGACATGTGGCATGCCATACAACTTCACTATTCTAAATAGTCCTATAACAGGTCACCTTGGGAAAATGATCATCAATCCCAATTGGTGAAACCAATTATGCTGAAACCTATGGTGTTGGATCCGGTACATGCGAGGTTACCTTAGTGCACAATTTCAGACATATAGGAGTAGTAATTTCGGAGATATCACAGAAACAGTAACAGGAATTTCTACAGAAGAAATTGGAAAACTAGGGCTTCCTGTTTCGGGAGCTTCCCTCCACTGTTTTCAGAAAATAAGTACAGTGGACAGATCCATTTGAAGAGATATATCTTTCTATCCAATCAAATCTTAAATATTCTAAGTTTTTAAAATTATTGTTTCTCTGACAAACCCTAGATCAGCCAGCTCCGGAAGCAGGACAGACACCTCAAATCGGTAAGATCTAATCTTTTGCTATTTGCATTTGAGGTTCTCATTTCAAAGTGATCTATCACATCAGCTTGATGATAATCTTGGTGAAGTTAAAAACTTCCAAGCATGGAAGTATTTGATGTCTCTGAAGAAAATGAATTGGACACCTACATGAGTAAATAGGTTCTAGTTCTAGAGGGAGATGAGCCTCAAAGCCTTACACAAGAAGAACTTGATCAAGGCCAAGAAGATCATTGTTGATTCAATCACGGATCAACTTGTACCACAAGTGTCTTCCCTAAAGACACCGAAGATGTTTGATTCCTTGATCAAGCTATTTGAAGATAAGAACATAATTCAGAAGATGGATTTGAGAAAACAGTTGAAGAATGTGAAGATCCAAAATGCGTAACATATTGAAGCAGTAGAAGAAGAAGCAGAGAATGGCCTCCCATGATCATGGGATTCATTCATGTGTGGAATGTGTGCCAAAAGGAAGTGATTAATTTTAGTTGACTCTAGGAAGAAGAAGAAGCTCGTCTCATAAGAAGAGAAGAAGAAAGATGGGAGCAAATTGAAGATCAATCTCTCACCATTCAAAGAAGATCCCTCAAGCGATGAGGAATATGAAGAACTCAATTCTTGACGAACCTCTTATCCATCTTATCATTTGGATAAGAAATGATGATTTCATGGATGAAGAAGATGATGAAGCAGAATGATCAAGAAGGATTCTACCCATGAAACAAACAAAACATAAGTATTCAATTGTCATTTAATGATATTGTTTTGTTATGCATTTGATTATATTCAGTTGATGTGTTTTTTGCATGCATGTGATGGGTAAGTAGCTCATGGTTCTATACAAATATCCATTTTTACTTATCTAGAATGAAACCTATTTGCTGACATATTGGATTAGTGCACAATATCAATGATGTCATGGTAGAGATGCAAGGAATATAGAAAGTTTCTGTGAGATATGGATGAATGTTGTATTGGCTAAATAGTTGCATGATGCATAAGAATTTGTCATTATGCATATGTAGTTCTAACCATGTAACTGGTGCATTTGAATTGTAGGAAAGGTCTTGTACAACCTCCTAAAAGAAAAGAAGGATGATACTTGTTCTAAAGAACAAGTGATGACAATTCAATAAACATGAATCTGAAGCTCCCAGGGCTAGAGACGCCATGGAGAAAGAAAGAGCTTCAAAGAGCAGTAGATCCACCTCGAAGGATGAAGACCACCATGGGTATGAGAGATAACTCAAGATGAAGAAAAAAATTCTATGAAAGAAGCTATGATCAAAGAATAACAGTTGATTATGGGGAATGATGTATATGATATGATTTCAAGACATAAAGGGAAGTACATAGTATCTTCCATATGGATCTACAAGAACAAGTGTACAAAGCAATAATCGTGATTTGCCTCAGAAAGAATAGACTATGATATGACATACTCTATTGACTAGTATAGATCAAGCGTAGAATCACCTATACAGAATGAAGAAGGAAGATAATACTCCACTTCAGGGGGAGTGACTATAGAAGATATCTGAGTTCGACATGGTACAACATGATGGATAGCTTCGTGATGGATCGAGACTTTACCAAGGGTAAAGTGGGTTCCAACCTTCAAAGTTGAATGCAGAACACTAGGATATGTTGATGATTTGACAAGATGAACCCATGGAAGATGTTATGATGAAATAATACTAGAATGATGTTTGGGATATGGTACTCAAACCAAAAATCAAGAATGTGGTATCTTACAAATGGATTTGCAAGATAAAATATGTCACTGATAGAAGTAAGGAAATACTTGTGGCTAGAGGTTTCTATAAGAAAGAGGGAATCAATTCTAAATAGACACTTACTCCAGGAAGCAAGGTACACTTCCTTCAGAACTATGATGGTAGTTGCTTCCATGATGAAGTAAAGACAATCCTTCCTTAATGGTATGATTGGGGAAGAGTTTTACATCAAAAGGATTTGAAGTTGAAGACAGGTGGACTCATATATGTAAGTTGAAGAAGGCCCTCTATGGCATGAAGCAAGCTCCCAGAGCTTGGTATGGAAGTATAGATAGTTTCATGTCAATTATGGGCTTTACCAAGAGTAAAGCTGATCCTAACCTTTATCTCAAGGTTGTAGAAGATGAACCTGTCATCCTGTTATTATATGTGGATGACTTATTCTTGACAGGGAAGGAGAAATAGATCATGGAAAGAAAGAAGAAACTAGCAAAAGAATTTGAGATGGAAGACCTTGGGTTAATGCACTATTTCCTAGGTCTGGAAATATGACAAAGTTCAGAAGAAATCTTTCTCAACCAGGGAAAGTATGTGGTAGAGATATTGAAGATATTCAATATGTTGGAATGCAAAGCCATGGCCACACCCATGGACTCCAACCTGAAGTTGTTATTTGATGACTCATCAGAGTTAGTGGATGTGACTCATTACAGACAGATCATTGGGTCATTGATGTACTTAACAAATACTAGACTAGACATTTGTTTTGCTGTGAACACCTTAATTCAATATCTTGTTCAACCAAGACAGGTTCACCTAGTAGCTACAAAACATGTGATGAGATATCTGAAAGGGACTATAGACCTTGGTCTATACTATGATGGTAGCCATGACTACAGATTGTATGGCTATAGAGATGCAGATTGGGTTGGAAATATCTCAGACAGGAAAAGCACATCAAGTAGATGCTTTTGTTTGGGGTCTGCTATGAGTT
The DNA here is from genome assembly GCA_001517045.1 of Pseudotsuga menziesii. Taxonomy (NCBI): domain Eukaryota; kingdom Viridiplantae; phylum Streptophyta; class Pinopsida; order Pinales; family Pinaceae; genus Pseudotsuga; species Pseudotsuga menziesii. The sequence continues at coordinate 420,975 of LPNX010231044.1, read as the reverse complement.
CATGGTTTAGCAGGAAATAGTCCAGTGTTTCTCTTAGAACAACAAAAGAAAAATACATAGCAGATTTCTCTGCTAAGTTGTGAAGCCATATGTCTTTGGAAGCTGATATTAGGTCTCCTTTCCCTAAAGATGGATACTACATTGATTCTATGTGATAACGAGAGTTGTGATAACAGAGAACCCTGTGTTCCATCGTAACACATAGAAATCCGATATTTCTACATACAATATAAAGATATAGATGGTGATAGTTTAGTATTCACATACTGAATATGTAGATGATGATGGGATGGTGATGTGCTGACGAAGCCTCTATCTTGAGTAAAGTTCCAACACTTTCGAGACAAGCTTGGTGTGGTTTGGAAAGACCTTCCTTGAAAGGGGGAGTAGTGATGTTGCAATGGGATTGTATCATGTTGGGACATATGTCTAGAAGTGATCTAGAGACCTCAGTCTTCAAGAATGAAGAGGGATTGTATCATCCTGGGACATATGTCCAGAAGTGATCTGATGACCTCGATCATCGAGAATGTAGTAGGATTGTATCATCCTTGAACTTCGGTTCAAAAGGGATCCGATGAACTTTGGTCATCGAGAAGGTGGCAGGATTGTATCATCCTTGGACTTCGGTTCAAAACAGATCCGATGAACTTTGGTCATCGAGAAGGTGGCAGGATTGTATTATCCTTATACTTCGGTTCAAAATGGATCTGGTGAACTTTGGTCATCGAGAAGGTGGCAGGATTGTATCATCCTTGAAATTTGGTTCAGAACGGATCCAGTGAACTTCGGTCATCGAGAAGGTAGTAGGATTGTATCATCCTTGAACCTCGGTTCAGAATAGATATAGTGACTTCAGTACTCAAGAACGTGTGTTGATCCCATAAATCCAATAGGAAGTATTGTCTAAGTTCCACAGATGTGTTGATACCGTAATTCCGAAAGGAAGGATCGTTAGTAACTCCGTAAAGAACTAAATCTCGTAATTCTGAAAGGAAGGATCGTTGGTAGCTCCATAAAGACTTGATCTCGTAATTACAATAGGAAGGATTGTCTGAGTTCCACAGATGTGTTGATCCCATAATTCCAATAGGAAGGATTGTCTGAGTTCCAAAAATGTGTTGATCCCGTAATTCCGAAAGGAAGGATCGTTAGCAACTCCGTAAAGACCTAAATCCCGTAATTCTGAAAGGAAGGATCGTTAGTAGCTCCGTAAATACTTGATCCCATAATTTCAAAAGGAAGGATCGTCTAATCTCCACAAATGTGTTGATCCCGTAATTCTGAAAGGAAGGATCGTTAGTAACTCCGTAAAGACCTAAATCCCGTAATTCCGACAGGAAGGATCATCTGAGTACCACAGACATGTTGATCCCGCAATTCTGAAAGGAAGGATCATGTTGATGTTTTGATGATGATGATGTTGATGTTTTGATGATAATGATTTTATGATGATGACGATGTACTGATCGAAAGATCAGAGTGTGATGATGATGATATTTTGATATTTTGATGATGTTGAATGTTTGGATCATAATGATGTTTTGATGCTGTTGATGTTTTCATGATAATGATTTTTTTATGATGATGATGATGTACTGATCAAAATATCAGAGTATGATGATGATGTACTAATCGAACGATCAAGAGTATGATGATGATGATGTACTAATTGAAAGATCAGAGTGTGACGATGATGATGATCAGTATGTGATGATGACGACATACTGATCAAAAGATTAGAATATGATGATGATGATTATGTTCGAGAGTTGAAGTATGATGATGGTGCTGATCATGATGTTACTAATTAGAATGTGATGATGTTGCTGATCGAAAGGTCAAAATGCTGAAGATGTCTTTGCTGATCGAAATATCAAAGTGCTGAATATATTGCTGATCAAAATGCTAAATATATTGGTGATGATCGAAAGGTCAAAGTGATGAAGATGTTGCTGCTGATCGAAAGGTCAAAGTGTTGAATATGTTGCTGATCGAAAGGTCAAAGTATCGAAGATGTTGCTGATCGAAAGTTCGAAGTGCTGAAGATGTTGCTGCTGATCGAAAGGTCTAAGTGCTGAAGATGTTTCTGAAGATGTTGCTGATCGAAAGATCAAAGTGTTGAAGATGTTGTTGATCAAAAGGTCAAAAGATGCTGATGTTGATTAAAGAGTTGCTGTTGTCAAATATTGAAGACGAAGACTATATGATGTTGAAAAGCTTCCAATGATTTATAGATGTGTTACCCTGATGATGTTGATGATTTCCTCTATCTCTCTCCTACTATTGTTGTTGTTGATGTTGTTGTAGAATTGATCCGGATTTATGCGTGAACGAAATGAAAGAACATACACAACATAATAATCAGAGACATTTTGCAAAGATAACAGAGATACAGTAAACACATATTCTATTAAATGGCGGAAATAGAACAGACTGTAATACAATTGCTAGAATGGTGGTAGCTATCTCTGAGAAGAGATGTGGCTGCTACGCTCATTCGTGCCAAGATGAATACAAAATGAGGCCAAAGGGGCCTATTTATAATAAAAATGAGGTGAGAACCCCAAAAGTCCCAAAACGTAACCCTAGAAGATGAACCGTCATAAAGTTTGCGGCCCCACGGTGGTAAGTTGAACAGTCAACTTCCCGGGGTCATAACTTTTGCATACGATCTCCGATTTGGGCGTTCGATAGCTTGTTGGAAAGGTCTATCTAAGCTTTACAACTTTTGGTCAGCCAAATGCATGCCGATGGCAACCATTTGGCCCCGAATCTCCAAAAAACGTCGTTTAAGGCCTCAAAACGGCCCCGGAAGTTTAGGACTCGAAAAACTGCCGAAAAATAACTAGGAAACTGCCACAATGGACAATTGTTTTGAGCCAGTGGAATAGGTGGGTGGCCACCGATCTCCATCTGGATCAAGAATACCCTTCTCGTTAAGAGGTGTTATACACTTGAATGGCACCTCTCCATCCGAGTGCCAACATCCCTCATGTTGGCACACAAAAGGACACTTATGGATAGAGGTTTGCCCAAAACACTATAGATTGGCTTGTCATGAAATACATTCTTTCACCATCCACCTAGTTACTTTGTCATTTGCCTATATTGAGATGTATTCGCGACTATCATTTTATACAACTCGTGCATCACTCGCGAGTCTCCTGTACAGCAAGTCATGAATCCATGTATTTGCGTGTTGCGCTTATACATAGTCGTGAGTCATTCGCGGGTTGCTCTGCTATAGACCCGCGAATGTGTCTCAACATTAAAACATAAAAACACTTGCGCTAATGGGAGATTAGTTAAGTTATTTAACTTAATTTCCTTAACTGCTGTAATCTCCCTAACCTTCGAGAACTGCCTTATTTCACCCATATAAATACAGGCCTTGGGGAGGGTCTCATTTACTTACACTTGGAGAGCAAAGTTATGCTGGTGGAGTTTATACAGAAGTCTTTGGAGCAGTGAACTCAGAATCCTTTGGTTGCAGAGGAGTCCTTGTCTCAGGCGTTGGGTTGTATCTGAACTCTTTCCATTATTGATAATAAAGAGATTACTTCTTCCATATGTGTTTCATGTCTTGTGGTTTGATAATTATTTATGCTTCTGCATCTATATGTGATTTATCTAACCTGCTTATACATATATGAATCACCTTGTATTTGGAAAAGTGTTTCTTGACAGGTGAAAGAGGAACAATCCTGAAGACTTTGGAAGTGGAACAAAGAAGAAGAAGATTAGCAAGGATCGACCTTCGTTTAACAAGTAAGTCCTTTAATCTTCCTATTTCTTATTCTGTGCTTTAAGATTCAATTGTCTGCAAGTAATTGAGTATGTTGGTAACCCCAGACCTTAGGTTATTAGGTGTATAATCCTGTACAACAGAACTGGCGACTCTGCTGGGGAGCCCAGACTGCTGTAGGTTGTTTTTTGTCCTCCTGACCAGTTTTGCTTGTGAGTCTCTTTGTGATTTGTTATCCCGTTTCAATACTTGCTTCAGCATTTGAAATTCTTGGGTTTTTCTTGGTTTTCTGAGAAAATTTTTATATCCATTCATGGGTTGTCTTTCTAGACAGTCGCGAATAATACTGTGCATTCGCGGGTTGTCTTTCTAGACAGTCATGAATACTACTGTGCATTCGCAAGTTGTTATACTAGACAGTCGCGAGTCACTCGCGAGTTGTTCTTAGTGACAGTCGTGAATACTCCTGGAAGTGGGGATTTTTGAGATAAGTTTTGCTTGTTCTTCTCTTTGTTTGGTCCCTGTTTCTGAGTGGTCTTTCTTTAAGAATGCTGTGTAGTGAGTCTGAATACTGTTGGTGATCACATTTCCTTGATTTTTCGGAAGCTCTTGATTCTTTTTGCTTGGTTTATTTACTCCTTGCATACTGAAGTGTTTTGGCCTGTTTGGGTAGTGGGTTAAAGTGTCTTAGTCCAGATCAGTGATCAGGGTCTTGGGCTCAGTTTTTACAGTCTGTCTTCTGATAGTTGCTGGTTGTCACTTGCCTTTGTAAGTCTACATTGATTCTTTGTCTTGTTTGCACCCAAGCTAGGGTTCCTAGCCTTCCTTCATTGGTTGTATTTTAGTCCTGTTAGCCTATTTGCTTCAGTCTATTGCTTTTATACAGTTTATAAGTGTCAAGTTTGCTCAAGCTTTGTGCATTGTATATGCATAGTAGAGTTTTGATTATTTTTAAAAGTGAAAAGAAAACATAGTTAAATCTTTTGCATTTTAATTTTTGCATAAGTAGTGTTCATTTCAATTTAAAAATATTATATCAAAAAACTACAAAAACATAGGCTTAGTTTCTTTCATCGTAGCTTTCATTTCATCAATACATATTTGCAAAAATGAAAAAGAAGTTTGTTTTTATGGAAATTTTGCTTTGAATGCACCTTTACTTTCATTTGCTTCTTGTTTGAGTCAAAACATCATACAGTATACCACTCCATTACCTCTTGAGTAAAGAACAGCCCTTTAAAATAAACACATAAATTAAAATTTACTAGTAAGTTTTTATTTTTTAGGGGCCTTTCACCTACTAGCTTAGGCTAGACTTGTGGGCTAGGGAGTGTAAACTTCCCACAAGTTATAAACTCAGATGCAGTGGACCTTTATTTAGGGAAATCCTTGACTGTATCACTATATCTGGGAAGCTCCTCTCAAACGGGAGTTAAGCACTAGGCCGCATGGAGGCTTGGACAGAGGAGATAACCCTCTGAATCCTTGTCAAAATGTAACCCAGGACTTTTACGCATCTGGGGATTCTATCCTAGACAGGGTTTCGGGCTCAGCTACCCTGCCCATGCGTACAAGTTCAGCTGACGACTGTCCCCCCAGACAGCTGGTATTGCCAAGGTAGCCTTTAGTCTCTTGTCTTTTAGGGTTCATACCTAGGTAAACCAGAAGGCTATTTCTGGTTCACCTTGAACGGGCTTGGAAGGTAACCCTTACGGAAAGTGTACGAGGGTGGTGGGTGATTCCTCCGCTTGTGCCTAAGAACCACCTCAAGGATGCCAAGTAATCGTTCATCAGCTTTCTTCGGGAAAGTATATCTTTTACCCTGGTTTGATTGCTTAAGATTCTAGGAACTTTTTAGTGTATGCTCTGTGGTTTTTCTTGTGTTTAGTTGGCCTTAGGGTGTGATTTGTTAAATTTTTAATTCTGGAGGACCAAATTGTTAGAAGGTCAAAAAGGTTGAGAAACCTTCCTCCTATCACTGCATTGGAGCCTCCACCTTTACCTCAAAGGTGGAGATTAGACACAGAGGGTTCATTTGAACCTGTAGGAACAAGTGAAGTGCTTGGTGAACCGGAACTCATTGCTATCCATTTCAATCTTGACACAGTTGAGATAGAATAATTGCAGACTGATGAGTTTGCAAGAAATTTTAACTCCCCCTTGACTAACTTAAACGATCCTGTGATCGTCCAGGTTAGGCCTTTTGATTCACCAGTGCTAGGTGTACCTGTGGGTAGAGTCATGTATTATGCGGAAGAAAGTTCTTTTGTGTTTACCTCAACCATTCCAGTTGAAGGGGTGCTACCTCCCCCAATCAGTACCCCTAGATCTAGTTTTCCTTCTACACCTTTGACTCCAGCGAGCCGAGTGGTTTAACCACCGGTTCACTCAAACATAGGAGGTACTTCTAGTAACACAGTTGTTGGGATACCCAGTATACCTACCATTCCTTCTTCCTTCCCTTACACTACCCAAAGTGGTCCGGTAGGATCCTCGGCTTATGTCCAAGGATTTCCTTGGAATGGGGGGCACATTCCCCCATCCAATCCATACGTAGGTCCATCTCCTTCATATGTAGGAGTGCAGTTTGGGAGAAACACCTCTTACGGGAAGAGCTTTCAAACCCCTATTTAAGTCTCATACATGAGCTCTCCCTTTTCGTTGTTTAGCGGAGGGATACCTGCTCCAGTCTTTCAGACCCCTGCTTCTATGGGGACGGCCTAAAACACTTACACTGCACCTCCCACACAAAATTCTGTGGCTTACGGATGGAATCCGTTTCAAAGCACCCTTCCCACTTCACAACCGGTGGCTGGGGGAAACTCCACTTTTACCCATGGGCATTCAGGGGCAGGTCCCTCGAATCCCCAAGTTGGCACATTTACTACCCCGGTTAGGCCCAAACTTCCTTTCCTGGCAACTTTAAACTTACCAGACTTGTCAAAGTTGATGAATGACCCGGTGAGGCATGACCCCTTGTGGCCACCTGTTCCCACCAAATTGCCCTCGGACATCCCTAAGTTCGAAGGTAAAGCTGGTGAAGATCCTAGGGCACATGCCACCACTTTTCACTTATGGTGTTCTTCCAATTCGTTGAATGAGGATTCAATTAGATTGAGGCTATTCCAGAGGACCTTGACTGGTACGGCGGCTAAGTGGTACATCGAATTGCCTTCTGCCGCCTTTAGTAGTTTCTGGGATTTGGCTAGTGCTTTCCTTAGCCACTTTCAGCTTCCGGTTCGATACGATTTCAGAACGGACTTGTTGTCTACTTTTAGACAAAACAAGGATACCCACATCTCGGATCATATCCAAGAGTAGAGGAGGCGAAAGAGCCTTATCAATCCTCCTGAGTTTTTGTTAGAATGGTTCCTTAAATCACTATTGCCATACATATCTAAGGATGTTTCCACATCAGGAGTAATGAATGAAGAGGAAGCCATACTCAGGGCCCAATAGTTAGACTTGATTTACTCACAGTCTGGGATCTTGTATAAGATCATCCCTGAGGCACCAAGGCCTTCGCACGAGGTGGAGAAGCCTAAGCCTGGACCCCACACCGATGGTGTGGTTGGGTCTGTCAACTCTCCCATCGTAGAGTATTTAACTAAGCAACTTCACCAATTGTCTATCAAACAGTCTACGACGGAGGTAGAAAAGGCTTCTCCCTCTCCCCAAAATGCAAATGTTTTTGCGCAAACTTATTCTAAGGGCAATCAGCAGCCCGGCAGGAAGAAGAAGAAAGGTAAGAAAGGAGAGGGAAACCAAAACAAGCCCAAACCTGTGAACAATGCTGATGGGGGGAAAAAAGAAAAGAAGAAGGTCAAGTTCCCTTGTAAGTTGTGCCAAGAGGACCACCTTACTCACCTTTGTCCCCTTATGGATCAAGCCCAGAAGCTGCTCAAATCTCAACAACTGGCTGTCCTGAAGGACCTGTTTCCCCAAGGACAGAATTCTACTTCAGCTTCTAATGTAGCAGGGGGCACTCAAACTGCCCCTGACCCTAATTATATCAACATGGTTCGATCTTTGACTTTGTTGCAAACCAAGAACAAAAACTATGAAACTGAGACTTCTGAGAAGGGTAAAGCTGTAGTTGAAACTTCGAACCCTCTCACGATAGAAAAACCTGTCGAAACTATGCCAAAGATACCGAAAGGTGTTTTCAAGAAGACTTTGCATAACCCTAATGCTAGGGATGCTTCAAACTACTCTGTGGTTGAAGACTTAGCTCAAACCCTGTGTGCAATGTCATCTTTAGAGGTGTTACAGAGTTTTCCTGCCCAGCTGGATGCTCTCTTAGTAGCTTTAGGTAGCATGGATTCTTTGAGTCTCATGGCGAAATTCAATTTGTCTGATGTCAAAACTCGCCTACCTTACCATGTAGCCCTATCGATAGATGTCATCCATGGTGGTAAGACCATTGGAAGGGTAGTTGTTGATGAGGGAGCCTCTACATGTGTTATTTCCCTGGCCTGTTGGAAAGCTCTTGGATCCCCAGAGCTGGTCCCATCAAACACTTTACTTACTGCTTTTGATGGAAGATCCTTCCGTCCTCATGGTATCCTGCCGGCTTTCAAGCTTAAATTGGTAGGCAAAGTAGTTTCTATTGAAGTTGAAGTGATTGATGCTCCTTTAGACTATAATTTTCTTCTGGGAAGGAATTGGACTTATACAATGTCTGTTGTTGCATCGGTTGTTCTTCGTGTAGTGGTTTTTCCACATGAGGGCAAGTTGGTTACTATTGACCATCTTGATTTTACCCGAAAAGGCTGTTTGGAGTCTAAGGAATCTAATGTGCCATTGGTTGATCAGGTCAAACCTGCTGCACAGAGTTTGGGAGCTGGAATGTACACATCATTGATGGGAACATTTGACCTTCCAGCCCCGGTGAACTACATTGGTTCTACTACTGTGGGGAAGTCCATCACTACGGTTGGTGATAGGACTAATCCTTGGGTCCTCCCAACTACCCATGAACCAGAAGTGCCCTTATCAGCAATAGAGGTATCTTATCAAGCCATCATTGAAGCTACTGCTGATCCCATTCCAGATCCTCTTTTAGTCTCGGATGATCTGGAAGAAGTCTATTTGCCCGCATGGGTGGAAAACTCTTTATATTCCATAGATTGCTTAGATACCATTTTTCCTTCCGATGAAGCTATTCTGGAAGCTATGAGTGGACGTGATAAGGTTTGTGAGGATCTTCATCATCAATCCTATTTCCTTCCAGATCTGAGCAAGATAGAAAACCAAGAGTTTAAGGTGAGACTGTTAGATGATATTGAGGTACCTATCAACCCTTTGCCTAGGGAAGGGGTGTTTGCTGAGGGGAATATGGAAAACATTTCTGCCACTATACCTATCAATATCTCTGTGAACCCAGATGTCATGGAAAACATCTATATAGGTGCAAACTGCTCTCCGGAGGAGATTGCCATCTACACTGCCCTTTTCAAGGAATTCCGCGATATCTTTGCCTGGTCATATGAGGAGATTCCAGGAATTGATCCATCTATTGTCCAACATGAAATCCGAACCTATCCTGATGCCAAGCCGGTTCGACATAAATTACGCCCCGTGAACCCGCGTAAAGCGGAGGCTGTGAAGGCAAAAGTTGAGAAGCTCTTGAAAGATGGTTTTATATATCCCATAGCTTTGACTGAATGGGTATTCAACCTTGTTCCTGTTAATAAAAAGCAAGGGACTATTCACATTTGTACTGACTTTAGAGATCTCAATAAATCCTGTCCCAAGGATAACTACCCCACACCATTTATTGACCAGATCATAGATGCATGTGCAGGGAGTGAAGTGTTTTTGTTTATGGATGGTTTCTCCGGCTACAATCAAATCCAAATCAAACCGGAAGACCAACATAAAACTGCTTTCATTTTCCCTTGGGGTACATTGGCATATAGAAAAATGCCCTTTGGATTGAAAAATGCTAGGGCTACCTTTCAAGGAGCCATGAAATTTGCTTTTCACGACATAAAAGCCATTGTTGAACCTTACCTTGATGACCTGCCTGCACATTCTCGCAAGAGGGTCCAGCATCCAGACCATTTGAGGTTGATTTTTGAAAGATGCAAATACTATAAAATTCACTTGAATCCCCACAAGTGTGTTTTCTGTGTCGAGTCAGGAAGATTACTCGGATTCATCGTATCTAGTAGAGGCATCCAGGTGGATCCTTTAAAAGTTGAGGCCATTGTAAATCTGCCTCCTCCTCGTTCTCTCAGGCAACTTCAAAGCCTGCAAGGAAAGTCCAACTTTCTTCAACGTTTTATCGTTAATTATGCCAATATCACTAAAGGTTTCATGCGCTTGCTCAAACAAGACACTCCTTTTGTATGGGATGAAACCGCACAACTTGCATTTGAGGCATTGAAAAAAGCGTTGATGTCGGCTCTTTTGTTACGCCCACCAGATTATTCTAGGGATTTTATATTATATCTGGCCACGTTGGAGTCAACCATTGGGGTAGTGCTAGTTCAGGAAGACGATAAGCTCATTGAGCATGTTTTTAATTATCTTAGCCGTGCTTTGGCTGGACCTGAGCTTAGGTACTCCCACGTCGAGAAGTTAGCCTTAGCAGCTGTCTATGCTGTGCAGAGGTTGCGCCATTACATTTTACTGAGGACCACCACGGTAGTGGCAGATGTGAATCCTTTCCAATATGTTTTATCCTGACGAATTGTTGGGGGAAAATTCAACAAATGGATTGTCATTCTCCAGGAGTTTGACTTGGATTTTCAATCCGCTAAGTCTAAAAAGTCCTTAGTTTTTGCTGAGCTAATAGCAGAATTTCCCACTGAAGAAAATGTAGCGGTCGAGGATGACTCATTCCCAGATGAGCACATATTCTTGATATCTACCTCTAATCCTTGGTACAGGGATATTCTTATATATCTCCATACTTTGAAGTGTCTTGCCGCTTACTCTAGGGAGGAACGACGTAAGTTATGCCTTCATGCTAAGAACTACCTCATTATAGGAGATACATTATATTGACGAGGGGTAGATTCCGTCTTGTGTCGCCGCCTTACTCATGAGGAAGCAGAGATTGTCCTAAATGATTCTCATAGTGGAGCATGTGGGGGTCATTTATCTGGGTTAGCAACAGCCCAAAAGATTTTGCGTGCTGGTTATTTCTGGCCCACGATCTTTAAAGATTGTGTGGAAGCCATGAAGCGCTATCATCCATGTCAGCTTTACACCAGAAAAATGCGGTCGCATCCTGCTCCGTTATTTCCTGTTGTCTTGGTAGGCCACTTCATGAAATGGGGGATTGATTACATGACATGCAACCCAGTCTCTATAGGGGGGCATAAATACATCATTGTTTCTGTTGACTATTTTACGAAATGGGCAGAGGCAATGCCTACTTTCAAAGATAACGGGGAAACTGCATCTTTCTTTGTTTTCAATCAAATTATTGCAAGGTTTGGTATTCCCAAAGTGATTTTCACTGACCATGGCAGTCATTTTCAAAATAACATGATGACGGAACTGACCACCATGCTCTAATTTTGACAAGAGCATTCTTCTCCATACTATCCGCAAGCAAATGGTTAGGTTGAGGCTGTAAACAAGACTTTGAAAACTATCCTTAAACGGACAATTGATACGGCCCGTTCTAATTGGCATATCATGTTATATCCTACTCTTTGGGCTTACCAAACTAATGTTAAGACTACCGCGGGTTATTCACCTTTCCAACTCGTTCACGGGGTGGAAGTAGTCACTCTGATTGAATGCGAAATCCCGTCCTTGCAGATAGCCATTCATTTGTTACCTGATACGACTGAGCTTGAAGAATGTCTAGTACATCTAGAACACCTTGATGAGCAATGTAGAGATGCGTTGACTGCTAATCAGGCTCATAAGAATAGGGTTAAATCTCAATATGATAAAACGGTCAAACCTAGGGTTTTCTCTGAAGGGGAACTTGTCTTGCTTTGGGACCAAAATAAAGAACCTCTAGGGGCAGGAAACTTCAAGGCTATGTGGTTAGGACCCTATGTCATGTCAAAAATTTTGAGTAAAGGCGCATATGAATTAGTGGATTATGATGGGAATAAGCTGCCTGAGCCTAGAAATGGGCTCTACCTGAAGAAGTACTATGCTTAGGATTAGCACTTTTTCTTGTATTTTAGTGTATGTATTTTTATGTACATTAGGTTGTCAGTTTTGTTTTTTATATTATCTGCTGGTTGTTGCAGATGTCTTCCGAAATGTATGTAGGTTTCGCTGATGGCGCCAGCCGTCACACTTGCAATCTGGCTTCGGCAGCATGGGTTATCTATTCTCCCACAGGACAGCTTGTTTCCGCGGGTGGCGCTTGTCTTGGTCCTGCTTCTAATAATGTTGCTGAGTATAGGGCTTTTATTGATCTCCTATGGGATGCTTTGTCACGTGGCATCACCCAACTTGAAGTCCGTTTGGATTCTCAGTTGGTAGTTTCCCAGCTCAATCGAGCTTATCAGGTACGGAATCCTACCTTGTTACGTCATTTCATGCAAATTCGTTTATTGGAAAGACATTTTGAAGTTATTACTTTTAATCATATTCCATGAAATCAAAATTCATTGACTGATGCATATGCTAATTATATTTTGGATTGGCATCTCACACACATTTTATAAAATATACAGCAAACATGTAAAGAACACTTGTAAATAAACCGACAACCAATATATATATATATATATGTAAAATATATGTCATAGATAGGTCGAGTCTGATCCGTAGATCCCATCATATACAAAATATACAAAATGTGGATCATCATCCATAAAAATTCCCTAGAACTAAGCCTGCCCGCCATGGCCACTAGGACCACCTTGGTCCCCATGATCTCTAGGTACCCTAGCTTCCTCATCCTCCTCGGCTTCGGCAGCCTCCACCGCATCTAATTAGACAAGTACTACTCTAGCTACTCGCCTGAACAGTCGTAGCCATATCGGTGGAACCCCTACTACAAGCTCCTGCATGGTTGTAGGTATGTGCTCAATTTGTATCGTAGGTACTCGCTGGGTTAGCCTGGCCAGCTTCCCCTCTAGTACCCGAACCAATCCTGGGTCTCCTCCTACAATCGGTCGCACAAACATCCGCGGGTGCCCTTCAGGGCGGACTGGTCCAATATCTGGATTTTGACGCATGACTAGGATTAGGACTTGTACATATGTATATATTCTATCATTTGAAAATTCATAAAAATTTGAAAATGATAAAAAATTCAAAAATCACTTACCCATCTCGCCCCATATTCCTCCGGGAGGGAGGACAAGGTCGGGATCACCTCGAAAATCCATCCCATCGTATGGAAACTGCTCCAACGCCGGCAGCTGTCGTTCCCACCATACATAAAAGTCATCATCTTAGATGCTATGTACTATGTCTCCTCCTCCTTGACAGAGGAAGATATCTCCCCACTATCTCAGCCTCGGCTGACGTGGATGTCGGACCTGTTGTGGTATCGCAAGGCTCATAGCTGGTACCCTCTCGAAGAAGAACGCTACTAGTATGCTGGCATAGCCAAATTTCTTGCGTCTTCCTCTCCTACAGTCGAAAATTTTCCTCTTCATGATGGGGAGCACTCCTGAGCACCAATCATAGAGGGCACCTCTAAAGCAATCAACTGCCACCCTCATTTGATTCCTGCTAGCCATATGCAACCCTGATGATCCCGCAAGTCTCACAATAGTACTAGCTAGTACCTAGAGTGTGAAATCCTAGATGTCTGCAATAATAACACTGCTGCCCCTCTTTTGCGTACCTGGTGTACAGAACATGTCAACATAGTTTTGGACACTCAAGGGGTCTCCGCCCCTGCCAGTGCCCTCCAAGTTCACCGGTGCCCCCCATTGTGATAACCCGGTTATGAAATATATATCCTCTACGGTAAGCTCAAAAGTCTCACCTTGAAGATTAAACATCCCCATGTCATGATCCCAATAGTTGACCATGAATTCCAGTAAGCGGACATTTGACCGCATGGGCGATGTGCAAAATAACTTCAACAGCCCGCAAGTTCTCAACGCTTGTATTACGGCCGCGCTTTGGAGCGCCGCATGATCCATTATTTCATGTTCTCTTTCCCTCCACTCATGCACCATATTTTTCCTAGCAAATACACATAATTTGGTTCAGTATTTCATCTTTAAAAATAAAAAATTGAGCATTAATTTTGAGTTTTCACCCATCGCGCAGCACTCGCGACTGTCTAGTTAGGCAGGCTGCGAGTCATTCGCAACTTCCTAGTTCGACAACTCGTGAGTAAAACGCGTATTCGTGACTTTTACTCTTTGCAACCCGCGAATGCACCCTTATGTAATTTGGGATGATGTAAAATACTGAATTAACCATTAATTTTGATATTTGTTTGGATCAAATTGAAGGGTTTAGGGTGTAGAGTTACCTGCAACTGACGGATCTGAATTCCAACGGTCCAATTGTCCACGGTAATCGATCAAATATAGAGGGTAAACTTTCCTTTTTGGTCCAAAAAGTGCAAATGGTGAGAAATGTTTTAATTTTCAAGCTATTTATAGAAATAAAATTTCGTAAAGTGGGTCTTTGTGTATAGTTTGAAATGTCGATTGACTAATATCACCGTCTTTGTGCCTTGGAACAGGTTTACCAACTTTTACAAAGTGTTGATGCTTCTATAGGGTGGTTTTGCTATCTCCAACTCACGTTGGCATCTTATCACTCCACATTAACCTTAGTATGCAACATTTTGCCACGGACTATGGTATCCTAAGCCATTAGTCCCTTGTCTCTACCATTGTTCTTCCATGGCTAGGATCCTTATTTCATGAGTGTCATCTTATTATGCCTTTGCCATCCTTTGGTACTCATACCATCACTGTTTCAGGCCCAGGGGTTTCCTCATAGCTATTTTTCACGTCAA
>LPNX010231044.1:385419-406257 GCA_001517045.1 Pseudotsuga menziesii | reverse complement strand
TATCCCTTTATAGGACTCCCCGACCTTATGGAGTTTCTTTAGGCCCAGGTCTGACTCCTTCAAAATAGACTTGACTGCCAAGTTATCTCATCCGTTCAAGCTCATTAAGAATATGTGAATGGGCATCCGCATTGGTGGTAGGTTATCTCTTTCTCAGACCATGCATAATAATACGAGAAAGGATCACTCTCTTTTATTTTGAATTGAGAAGAGTTTTCTCAGGTATAGGTTTATCACTTTTCCGAACCTGAGGGACTAAATTTACGGAAAAGGAACACCCATTTTGAGCTTAGTTTTCTTTTTTTCATGCTCTGGACCCAAACATGAAAAAGATTCCGAGTGTACTTTGTGCCTTTGTCATGCTCGTTAAACACTAAAGAACAAAGCAACGAGTTTATTGTTGTAAGCCCCATTTCTCGTAACCAAATGGATCTTTCCGAGTGATCTTGCTTTCCTTCACACTCATAAAACTCAAGCTATCTTATGTTGTTCTGGAAGGAGCGTTGGGTAGGTGGTAATTTAACCTTTTTCGGACCTCCCTGACTAAGTATGAAAAAAGTGCGCCTTTTCTTCTTCAGAAGTTAAGAGAGTTCTTCTGCGGTTTGTTTTATACTTTTTCGGTCTCAGGAGACTAAATTGAACGAAAAAGGACCCCTCTGGAGTCTTCTTTGGATTTTTTCGACTCTCTAAATGTGAAAACACCGTTTGAGCATGTACTAGTTCGGGCTCATTAAATCCACGGATCAGTGTATCAAGCATTATTTTCCCATCTCTTCAAGCTTGTTAAAAAATGAAGAGGGAATCAAGTTTACTTTCCTGGACTCGTTAAAATTTAACAGGGAAGGTAAAAAATAAGTTTTCTCTTATTTTCAGTAATGGCAGCATGTCGTCCTTGAACATAGCACTCTTTGCTTTCCGATATCCATGTTTTAGTATACACTTGTGTTCAGCTATCACTTTGAGTTTCTTACTCCTCCTCTTGTCCATTATACCTGGGGAATCTGATCATATCTCCTACATGACAGATAAGTCTAGTTGTTCTATCTATCCGTTGTATGCTGACTTGGGTCATCTCTATGTTGTGCTCACTGTTCAAGGACTTTACCCAATGTCTGATCTATAACCTGATTCCATCATTGTTATATCTGCTATCTATTTGTGTCTCCCTTCTTTTTCCCAGTTCCTAGTCACTCTTGTGATCCATTGGAGGATCTGTTGCCTTCCTTATCACAGCATGATTCCATTTCAGTACTTCCTGATGACGAAGACCTAGAGTTTTGACGATCGTACCTCTGGATTCACTTTCATCATTGGTGAACTCCTTTGCTTCAGTTGTCAATTATCACCTATTGATTGACAAACTGTTGAATACTGTCCATGTTCGACTTCAGCTTACCCTTATTCACATGGCTTGGATTGTACTGGTTCTTTGGGATCTTTTATGAAGACCTTAGTCTATCACATATAGACTAAGTTGCGCAAGAATATGTTCGATATATCTACATAGCTTCCATATCTTTGAAGACTCATCATTATTGTATATTGTGGCTTCGATCCACCTTTGTAATATACGTGGTTTTATACCCGTATCATATGATGTAATCAAATATTGTACAGGAGCTAATGCTCCAGTAAATTAAACATAGCATCCTCAGATGTAACTTTGTATATGACATTATTATGCTTTGTTTCAGTTACTCTCTCTGCTCCATTGGATTTCTGAGTTCTCCAAAGATGAATATTATAATGTATTTCGGCCATCATTCCCCTCTGACCTCACACATTAGGGGGTATCTGTTATACACTTGAATGGCACCTCTCCGTCTGAGTGCCGACATCCCTCATGTTGGCACAAAAAAGGACACTTATGGATAGAGGTTTGCCCAAAACACTATAGATTGGCTTGTCATGAAATACATTCTTTCACCATCCACCTAGTTACTTTGTCATTTGCCTATATTGAGATGTATTCGCGACTATCATTTTATACAACTCACGCATCACTCGCGAGTCTCCTATACAGCAAGTCACGAATCCATGTATTCGCATGTTGCGCTTATACATAGTCGTGATTCATTCACGGGTTGCTCTGCTACAGACCTATGAATGTGTCTCAACATTAAAACATAAAAACACTTGCGCTAATGGGAGATTAGTTAAGTTATTTAACTTGATTTCCTTAACTGCTGTAACCTCCCTAACCTTCGAGAACTGCCTTATTTCACCCATATAAATATAGGCTTTGGGGAGGGTCTCATTTACTTACACTTGGAGAGCAAAGTTATGCTGGTGGAGTTTATATAGAAGTATTTGGAGCAGTGAACTCAGAATCCTTTGGTTGCAGAGGAGTCCTTGTCTCAGGCATTGGGTTGTATCTGAACTCTTTCCATTATTGATAATAAAGAGATTACTTCTTCCATATGTGTTTCATGTCTTGTGGTTTCATAATTATTTATGCTTCTGCATCTATATGTGATTTATATAACCTGCTTATACATATATGAATCACCTTGTATCTGGAAAAGTATTTCTTGACAGGTGAAAGAGGAACAATCCTGAAGACTTTGGAAGTGGAACAGAGAAGAAGAAGATTAGCAAGGATCGAACTTCGTTTAACAAGTAAGTCCTTTAATCTTCCTATTTGTTATTCTGTGCTTTAAGAGTCAATTGTCTACAAGTAATTGAGTATGTTGGTAACCCCAGACCTTAGGTTATTAGGTGTATAATCCTGTACAACAAGGGGGAGTGTTGAAATATTGTAACTTCGAAGAATATTCTATATGTATCTTTTGTGGTCCCCGATAGTCCTACCGGGAGAACCACTTGTATTATCTTGTACTCTGATGCTTCTAATCAGAAGAACTAATAAGATTCATGAGGTAGTCCCCTCTAATTGTAAAGGTGGGTCATTAGCACCCCAGTGTGGTTACTTGAGCCTACATGTGTAACACGAGCCTACATGATTTAACTCGAGCCTACATGTCGAATGATTTAATTCAAGTGAACAGATGAATATAAATAGAGGTGTGGTGCTCCTCATTTGAGACACACACACTCTCACTTGTGTTACGCATTAATGGAGAAGAGAAGTATCTAGAGAAGGAGGAGGATCAGGCTTTGATCTCCTTATTGGTTTTATCTTTTATCTTTTGGGGCATCTATATTGAGGAAGATTTTGTTGGGTTTTTCCCTTTAGGGTTTTCCCAGGATAAATCTTTGTGTTCTCCTTTTGTATGGTTGTGCTTTTCTATCTTTCAGTGATCCTGTTTATATGCTTTTGTTATGAAATCGAAATGAAATACTAGTGATCTAGCTTAGCATATGAAAATTTAACAGTTAAAACATGAATAGTGGTTTGATATTAGTTTATTACTCTTTCATGCTCTGGATTCAAACATGAAAAAGGTTAATGAAGTCTTCTTTAAGCTCTTTTCAGACTCTTAAAATGTGAAAATATTTCTAAGTGAACTTGTATTCTTCACGCTCGCTAAAGGACCTAAAGAGTCATTTTCCTTGTGATAGTTTACCCCTTTTTCGGACCAGGGGGCACTACATACGAAAAATGTACACTCTAGCCAGTCATGAGTGGAATACTTCTCTAAGGTATTATTTTATACTTTTTCAGGCCCTAGAGACTAAATTGTATGAAAAAGGACCCTTTATAGTCTTCTTCCATTTTTGTTCAAGCTCTCTAAACATGAACGATGTCGAGTTAACTTTCAATGGACTCGTTAAACCAAACACTGAGAGACCCTCTTTTAGGAACGAACCCCTCCTTTCTCAGGTTCATTAAATATATGAGAATGGACTTATCTTAGGATAATCTACAATGATTATTTGTTACCCTCTTTGAACTCGTAAAAACGAAAAAGAGGCACTCATCAATCATGATGGGGAATGTAAGGGAAGGGAAATACATTTCATTTGCAAGATTGGCAGTTGTTAGTCACCTTTGAACATGGCACTTGTCTACATTTCATTCATTCAATTGGGTATTCAGCTTGTTTCCTAGTCAATCCACTTTAATGAGTCATTCCACTTCTTTGAGTCTTTCAAAGAATGCATTTCCCAATGTCGCATTATGTTCTGTCTCGTCAAGTCAATGCTACCAAGTCTTCAGTCATGCCTCCTTATGTTCAAAAGGGAAATTTTCTTGAGAGTTTATACCTACAAGTAAAAACTAAATTTTTGCGTCAGCTACTTTTGAGTCAGTCCTATGGTTACATCATACTCAATTTCCAGAACTTTGTTTTGAGGTTCGTGTTGTCAATGTGGGATTCATCATGGCCCTCCTTCGACGAGACTATTGACTTTAGATCATCATCCATGATTAGTATTAGAAACAATGTTAGTACCTTGAGGTTTGTATGCCTAAATGACAGATTCTCTCACTCTCAACATAGGCTCACATCATTGACCTTTGATCGATAGATTTGACTGAGTGTTCAACATAAAATCATCTATTCACACTCAGGATATTGTACTAGGGTACCTTGGGAATCATTGACATAAATGGTGATTTCCCTCGCACTTGTTAATGGTGCTCATCATTGACCGGTAATCAAGTGGTTTCTACCATGTTTGACATCAATACATTGTAATCGCATGGATAGAATTGTACTTTTTGGAATACAAGGTGAAGATCCTAGGTATATTTTAAAGAACTCATTGCTTTCCCCAGGTTGTGATGGAGCATTTTCTATGAGCCCTAGCATGGATCCACATTTGTATGCCCATGGCTATGCTTAGATTTACATCTGTATGACATAGATATACAATGTATGGCTGGTAGCTATGTCCAAATTTGAGTCTTCTTCGCATGGATCTATGTTGTATTTCAGTAGCTATGAATTTTTTGTATCTCACATGGATCCGCATTGTATTGGTCGAAATCCATGTTGTGATTCATTTGGTACATGTATCAAAATGTAAAAGGTGTTGCAGAATTTTTGTGTTGCTTGATAAGTTCCTACCTTTAGACCTTTGCCTCGATACTATACTTTGTTCTTTCAAAGTATTATTCCTAGCGTTTCCCTCTACCCAGCATACTTTTGGGGGCATTCTGTTACACCAAAATCTTTTCACCATCATGTTATGAGATAGGTATTCCCTTGTTTTCTCCAACCCCTCAAAGTTTTCCCTAGAGAAATGATAGAAGAAAATTATCCCCTTGCAATTTTTCCTTGTTTTGAGTTGGTAACGCTCTTTCCCCATTGACAAAAAGAGTTACCTAAGTCATAAACTCTCATGATACATGATCAAAGAGTGGTTCCACTACCTCTATCCTTACTTCAAGAAGCGTTAACCCCTCAACACCACCTATTTTCTTCATTAAAGGAGCGGTGCCTGAGTTTTCATCTAAAAAAGAGAAGATTCAAGAGGCTTCTCGAAGCTTTCCTTTGTGGAGCCTCGTCCCTATGGTTTAGGATCAGCTGGAGCTCAAGATCCTTAATTTTTGGATCTTCTCTCCACCTCACCCATGAGATCCTCAACCATACCTATCCTCCCATGCCTTTAAATACTGGCTCATCCCCCGTGGGAGGGAGGAGGAAGAATTGTGTCGCATACCCAAACTCTGCCAAAATCATTCTTGAGTCTTTGGAGGAAAGGTGAAGTTAGATGCAAGGATCCATTGGATGGAACTCTTACACCAAGGCACCAAGGTTGTAGTCTTTCCAATTATTGTTAATAAATATTTTTTTCTCTTTCCCATATATGTTGTATTATGTGTATGTATTGCTTGATTGCTTGGTCACAAGCATAGATCCAATTTTTATATATTGTATGCTATCACTTTCTATTGTTGTCTTCTATTTTTGCAGGTAAATAGAGGAAAAATCTTCAAGTATAGTGAATACATCCATTAATAGAATAAGCATGGTGGTCCATTCAAGTGTTTAAACAGATCTAGGGAGAATCTAACATTTCGTGTTACTCATTTGTTCTAGACCTGAACAATTCAGACTAGAGGAACATCTCTTATCCATAAGAGGTGCATTTTTTGTAGCAATAATGGGTGAGGAGAGAAGAGGGGTTAGAGAAAGACATGAAGTGTGAGAACCTATAGACTTTCATACTATGATCCAAAAAACCTTTAGCAATGACTTTACCATTTTCAATATCAAAGATTCCCACTTCATTGGGAGAGAAAACAACCTTCTTAGGAAACTTAGTGTGGGGAATCTAGTTTACTGACAACAGATTAGCAACAAGACCTGGGACATATAAAACATTATTGAAGGAACCATGGTAAAAATAAATGCTACCTTTACCCTTACTTTCATTTTCTGAGTTATCTCTCAGCAAAATATTTGGACCCTTCGAATCATCAAGAGATGATAATGCTTCCTTTGTTGAAACCATGTTCCTAGAAGCTCGATAATTGATGATAAAGGAAGGATATATTTTAGTTCTTGCAGCCAAGAAAGGAACTCTCTCCTTGTATTCCAAACTGGATCGTCCTTCCTTCTTGTTTGTGCCACCAGGAAGTGAGATGTTGTTCTTCTCCAGGATTTGAATCATCATATCTATCTTCTTCTTCATGCAAGAGTTCTCAGGATGAAATCCCTTACAACAATATGTGCACTTGCTACCTTCACCTTTACCTTTCTTCTTCTAAATGTTCTTCTTCTTGGAGTTTCAGGACTCCTCTTGAGACTTGGAATTGTCTCCTTTTTTATATAGAGGATTTTTATCCTTCTTCTTTCCTTTAGAATCAAACTTGGAATCTCCAACAACCAAATCTTGATCTTTGGAAGGTTTGATGGTTCCCATCATTACCAATTTGTCTTACTCCTCGGTCAATGATTCCATGAAATCTTCTAGTGATAGACTCTTCCAGTTTCAAAATGTCAACTTGGTGGCATGGAAGGTCAAAAAAATATTCATTAATCAAGACCAAGCTTCGAAAGGATGGCTAAGATTATGTTTTCCTATTCTTTATCAATACCACATTGTTTTAGCTGCAAAACCAGTGATTTGAACTTGGAGAAGTAAACTTCTAAGTATTCTAAGCTGCTTGGACTGAGTGATATCATATCTTTCTCCTATTGATGAACCCTCATCTTATCTTTATCCCCAAATAAATATTCAATTTTCTCCAATACTTCATATGGAGATGAGAATCGATCAAGATGAAATAGAAGGTCTATGGAAATGCTGAGACATAAGAGACCATATGCCTCATCTCTCATATTATGCCATTTGATATTCTTTGTTGTAGAATTAGGCTAAACTTTAGTTTCCATGGTGATTATGTATATTGCTTCACTCCTTATCATAATATCCATCATTTCCTTCCATTCGAAATAGTTGAATGGAGTCAAGATGATTTGTTGAGATTGATCCATTCTTCACCAACTACGCCCTTAACAGACAGTATGCGATAATAGTGGGTGATTTCAACCATGAAAAATCTATTAGAAGAGGATAAAAAATTATCTACAAAGGCTCTGATACCATGTGGAAATTAATCTCAATCTTAGATCAATTGAACTCACAAAATTGCTTGAAAACTATGCAAGAAACACTAAAAAAGAGACTAAATATGTTGAATAACATAAACTCTTGTTGATATTAATTTACATCATCCATGATTAAATAAATAAAGGATTATCATGATGTAGATACTCTAAAGATTCAAAATCATTAGGATTCTATTTGAATCAATACAAAAGCAGGATTACTAAAATAGTCAAAATGCCCCATAGGTGTATAAAGCACTTTCCAAACCAGTCAAGATGCTCACAAATTTTCTGAATGAGTAGGTACGGATCATAAGAGATGGAAAATGGAATTTATTATGCTTTTACATGAGGAAAATAAGGGAGGTGAGTTGGAGAAAAAAACAAGGAAGTCTACCTTGAAACTAGCTTTAGATTTTGCCTTAAAACTGCAGAAAAGATGGAAACTTCTGAAAAAGTAGAAATGCACACTTGCCAATATGGGAAGAATACAGAGTTGTCATAATCTTATCTAGGATAATTATAATTCATTCCAAGAGGTAGTTTGGACAAGTTTGACCTCAAAAATAGAATTAGGTGCAAACTAGCTAGTGTGTGACCTAGGAAATTACTCAAAAGATTAATTATTTTATCCTATGCCTTGGGATGGGTTTTGATTATTCCAACAGAAGATACCTTCAAGGGCACATTTCATGGAATCCTTGACCTAGGAGAAAGACAAATTGGTGATGATGGGCACCATCAATCCTTCCAAATATCAATACTTGGTTGTTGGAGATTCGAAGGTGGATTCCAAAGGGAAGAAGAAGGCTAAGAAGCCTCCTGATAAAAAAGGAGACAAGTCCAAGTCTCATGAGGATTCCTCAAAATCCAAGAAGAAGAACTCCTAGAAGAAGAAAGGTAAAGGTTAAATGAGAAAGTGTGCATATTGTGGTAATGGATTTCATCTTGAGAGCTCTTGCGTGAATAAACAAAATGATATGTTGACTCAACTCCTTGAGAAGCACAACATCTCTCTTCCTAAAGGCGCAAAGAATAATGAAGCAAGATCAAGTTTCAAAGACAAGGAGAGAGTTCATGCCCTAGTTGCAAGCACTGTAAGGTCTCCTTACTTTATCATTGATTATAGAGCTTTAAACAAGATGGTTTTGACAAGGGAGGCCTTCTCCTCTCTTTATGATTCAAAAGGTCCAAATATTTTGTTGGGAGACAACTCAGAAACTAAGAGTAAGGGTAAGGATAGCCTATATTTTGACCATGGTTCTTTCAATAATGTATTGTATGTCCCAGGTCTTGCTGCTAATATCTTGTCAGTTTATTAGATGACCCACATTGGGTCTCCTAATAAGTTTTTTTATACTCCCAATGATGTTTAAATATATGATATTGTGAATGGTAGAGTCATTTCTAAATTTTTTGTGGATCACAGTTTGAAAGTGTACAAGTTCTCACACTTCATGCCTTTTTCAAACCCCTCTTCGCTCATCACTAATTCTAAAGAAGCCAGAAAGCTTTGGAATGAGAGGTTTGGTCATCTAAATTACAAGTATATTTCATATTTATGTGAAAAATACATGGTCATAGGTTTTCCAAAGATCAAGTGTTATAGTTGATTTTACCACACTTGGTAGATCACACTTTTATGGCCTTCCATGTCACTTTCCAGACTCTTTGGACCCCCCTTGCTCGAATTATACTTTGATGATCCCATAAATTCCCTAAAAAACACATGTGTATTTATATACATGACTTTTAAGATAAAACCCGCATGTACACGCATGTTGCTCCACTGTATCCTGCGTACATCTAGAACTGTGCATAAAAACAAAAAACTTTTGGAGTTTTCCTGAAGAATCCTGAATAACTTGACTCTTGGCCTTCCATATTCCTGAAAATGCTCTAAATTGACCCTTCAGTTCCTATGGAAGGGATATATATTGAACCTCTTATATGCATTGAAGGAGGAGAACATTTTAGAGCAAGGAAACTATAGTTCATTATTGCCCCATCTTATACATGCTTTAGTCTGCATCCCTTTGTCCTTTTGAGCACACATTGCTTCTCTTCCCAATATTTCCATTTCTTTATAAGATTTCCATTGAGATGGAGGATTGAAGTGGTGGATGCCTAAGTGGACGACTCGGTTTCTCTGTTTTGACGAGGTTCCAACATATTTTGTCACTGTTATTTATGTTCATTATTAGTATAAATATCTATTTATCGTCCATTACATGTGTAATACTATGAATATTTTATCCATGGATGTAGTTGCATTTTATTATACATGTTGGATTTTTATATGCTAGAGTAGGCCTAACACTTCAACATATATCGTGCTTATCTTGTTTGTTGTTTTTTAGAGTGAATTGTAGGTAAAAGCGTGTTGGAAAATCTCAACGGGGATCTACTACAACTGTCCGTAATAAGTTATGTTCTGTATCCCTTAGTGTTAGCAGCATTTGTTTCTCTTGCATATTGAAATGGATCGATTTGTGGTGTCATTCAGTCTATTATGGTCTACCCTAAGCCATAGGAAGTTTCTCTCCATAACAAATTGGTGACTCCAATGAGGAATTTCCTTATTTTTTCTTTGGGGTTTTGGTGCACAATGTGCTTGAATTGCTCTCTATTTATCTATGTTTTTGTGTCAGGTCCAGAAGTATGTTAGACCATTAGTGTCTTGTTGAATTAAATTAGTTCTTAGCTTATCATTTTACCCTCTTTCTCTTGTTGCATGTGGATTTTTTCTTTAGAGTTGCGTACAGACGCGGGTTTTGTCTGAACAGTCGCATATACATGCAGGTTTCTTGCAAATAGTCATGTATGCCCCTCTTATGAGTGTGAATTTGATGATTGAGAGATGCTGGGTGGATTTTAATTGTTGTTGAGTCTTCTTGGGTGATTTTGGTGTCTGTCTACTGCCTTTGTTTCTGACCAGAGACCTTTTTTATTTGCTTCCTAGTTAGAAGTTGTTCTTGTCATCTTGTTTCTTTTTTGTTTTGGTATTAATGCATTATATTTCTTTTATCTCAATGTCTTGATTGGTTTTTTTTTTTAGTTGTTGCAAGGTATGGGAGTTTTAGAGTCTTTTATTTCATTTACATATCATTTATTCTAAAAATATAAAAATATTTTTTTTTGGCATGTTCATGCATTTTTGCATTTGCATAGTACTTGCACTAGGTTTTCTTAGTTGATTAGTAGTTAGGTTTTCATATAGGAATTATTCCATCAACATTTGAAGGAAAAATGTGCATCTCATGTAGTGGAATACCCCTTTTTCACATTTAAAGACAAAATTGCACTTGGCATTGTTTGTTAGGTGTGCATATTTACTTTCATTGTTGAGTCATAACATCATTGGTTGCATGGTCATTTCCTTTGAGTAATCACCACCTATAAAATGAACGCTTAATTTAAAATGAACTACACATTTTTATTTGATAGGGTGCATCAACAAGCATAGGTTTTGGAGTCTTAGAATAGGTTTTTGTGAGTAAATTTCTCCAAGACTACTAAACAAAACAAGTAGGTGTCTGTCCAGGTGAGAGAGTGAAATCATTGGTATTATTAGTGTTCTCGGGAGGATCCTCTTACACGGGAGTTAAGCATGAGGAAATGTACATGTTTGTGGTGGGGATATCCCCTTGCCACTCTCTATGCAGCATCAAAGATATTTCCAGAATCTTATTTGTATATGGGGGATTTTGAGGTACCTTTGGTGCTTTAGTGCTTTGGGCTTTGTTACCCTTCCCATACGGTAGATCCCTCCTATGAATGTCTACCTAAGCATTGGTTATATTGGGGTGACCTTAGTTGCCTTACCTAGGTATCATAGGTGGTACTTTCAGAGGTTATTCTATGAGTTTCCTGGCCTGGTAAGGGTCATATAGCACAGTCACTTTATGTGTTGAAGTTGACGGCCACTATAATTGGTTACACACCTTTTCTTGTAGTGTATGGGAGTCGCAAGCCTCTCCTAGATGAGACATAGATGCTACATTCGGGAACTCATTTATCGTCCCCTTGGATTTCTTTCATTTTTTATTAGATTCTCTTAGGAGTGTGCTCCGTGTACACTAGATTTCTCTAGGGTTCATAATTAGTTGAGTCTCTTTATTTTGGTGGAGTCATAGTGGATCGAGGATAGGAATCTCATTGTTCTCTACATTTAGTAGCCCTTTTGCCTTCTGCTCCCCTCCTCCTTCATGGAAGAGAGTTAGAAAATCTAGGTGGAATCATACTCACTATGATTCACACACTAGTATCATCATGACTCATACATCTTAGATCCCAGAAGCCCCTCCATCTCTATCCTATGGGATGGGGAGTGTGCCATTGAATGTATATGGGAATCTAGAAGAAATCGACCCCTTTGAGGTTGGTACATCATATAATGCACAATCCTAGTTTTCATATTATGTAAATACTAACTGATGGTCTTCACCTCGAAGGTCGAGTGGTGAGACTCATCCTGATCCCTCTAGCACTAGCCCTTTTATATTTGTTACACTAGACCTTTCATAACCTTTTTCATCTTCTATTGTAGATCTTGGTATAGATCCTAGTACTATTCTTGGAAGCATTGTCATTCCTTACCATGCGGATAGGTTTGGTAGAATTCATATTAAACCTTCCACTTCCTTTGTGGGAGGATATTCATATTCATATTAAACCTTCCATTACCCAGGCCTAATACTAGTATTCCTTTGCACGGAAGAGGCCCTAGACATGTGAACATTGGAAGCACAACTTACATTCCATCCTATGCTCCATCGTCAACAACACCTATTCCTTCAAATGCATTTCTCATGACGTATCCTCCCCATAGCTCACATGGTTCTTCAGGATGGAGTACTACCTCTAGACATGTTATTTCCTCATTTACTAGTACCTTTGCATTAAAAGGTTACATGCCTCCTTATGTGTATAGGGGTCAACCCATCTATTAGTCTTACAATTATGGCTATGTAACACCGTAGTCTCAAGGTATAGTAGATTATAACATGCTCATGTATCCTTTTATGGGTCAAGCGGGAGGAGGCTATTATCCTGCTGGCCAAGGCCATGGTATTTGAAACAACCAGACTTATATGAATCAGTTTAGTCATGGGGCATGGAACTAGATGGAAAAACCTAGGCTCCCTATCTTAGCTACGCTGAACTTTCCTAACTTGTCAAAATTGACCAACAATCTGGTTTCCCAGGGTTCGACATGGTTGGTTGTTCCTGCTAAGCTTCCTTTGGACATTCCAAAATTTGAATTTAAGAATGGTGGGGACACTGGAGAGCAAGTTACAACTTTCCACCTATGGTTCTCTTAGAATTCGCTGAACCATGATTTCGTTCATTTACGACTATTTCAATACTCCCTCATGGGTCCTATAGAAAAATCATATATAGAGTTGCCCGAGGGCACATATTAGACATTCAATGACCTAGCCATGACCTTTATGAACCACTTTCAACTACCCGTGCGTTACGATGTCGGTACTGAGCTCTTGTCGACATTTCGGCAAGATAAATCCACTCATATTTCATATCATATTCAAGAGTGGCGTAGAAGAAATCAATTTATTAAGGCCATCATTCCACCAGAGTTCCTTTTGGAATGGTTCCTCAAGTCATTATTGTCCTATATAGCGAAGTATGTTTCCACATATGGATTTATGAATGAGGAACAGGCTATTTTCTGAGCTCGACAACCAGAATTGATTTAGGCTCAATCTGGGCTCTTATATGAGATCATTATGAATGCACTAGAGTCAAATTTCGAGCCTAAGTTCAAACATGGGCCACATGTCGATGAAATTGTTGGCTTCACGAGTACTAAAACCATAGAATCGATTACGAATAAAATGAATAATTCATCTATTAACCATCCTATGTGTGTACAAGCTACGGCTTCATCTCATCCCACCCATTTGGCGGATGTACACTCTATGCAATAATTGAACTATAAGGGTAACCAGCATCCTAGATGGAACAAGAAAAAGAGAAGAAACAATAGAAGAGGTGGGAATAGGAATGGAAACCCCAATGATGACAAGAATGGTTGTGATGCGGGGGGGGATAATAATTGTAAATGTAAGGTTAAGTTCCCTTGAAATTTGTGTGGGGGAGATCACCTCACTTACTTGTGCCCTCGTATCGATGAAGCCTCAAAATTCATTGCACAGAGCCTAGTTGTGTTAACGAATCCTTTACCACATAATCAAAATATGATATCGAGAACCATGGACTCTGGAAGTGCTTCTGGTGGGCATCAAAACCCACCAAATAAAGAATGTGGCCATGGATGTATCAACATGTTGTCCATTGAGAATATTGTGACGCGAGAAAAATATTATGGTTCATCGCAACCCAATTTGGGAAAATATCCTATACCTAGTGAGGCCCCTTTGCATATCCACAAGCTTGAAGTTACACCTCACATTCCTAAGGGAATCCTAAAGCACTCAGGGAACAATCCTAATGTCAAAACCTCCCAGCACTATTCTATTATCAAGGATTTGGGTCAGACTCCTTGTGCGATGTTTTCCTTAGAAGTCCTTCATACTTTGCCTTCATAGAGAAAATATTTGTTGGCCATCCTTGGGACGGTTGATTCACATCCTTCCACAGTGATTAAATTTGAAACCCATGAAGTCCAGCCTCACTTTCCTTACAATGTGTATTTTCTATTTCACATGGAGTGTATGAACAACAACATTAAATGCACAGTAGTTGATGAAGGCATTGCGTCTTCTGTGATGTCTTTAACATGTTGGAAAGGTTTGGGTTTTCCCACTTTGTCAAAATTTGGGACCATGTTGACTGCTTTTTATGGGAGTTATTTTTTGCCACATGGTATACTTCCTTCTCTCGAAGTCCAATTGGGAGGGAATATCGTGTCGGTCAAGGTCGAGGTGGTTGATGCACCCCTTGACTATAACTTTATTATAGGGTCATAACTGGATTTACAACATGAGAGAGGTCGTGCCATCCCTCTTTTGAATTATTTTTTTCCCTTTCAAAGATAATATTGTCATGGTCGAGAAAAAATCATTCGATAATTCCGGTATGAAAGCTTCGTCGGGAGCTACTATTCCAGTTATTGACAATTCTCAGTCGAAAAATGAGAATGTTGGTATGGGAATGTATCCATATTTGATGGGAACTTTCAATATTTCTACACCAATTATTACTATAGGTTCCATTCTTGGTAGTGAATCATCATCATTAAGTTTGATTCCATTTCACATTTGGAGGACCCTTGGACTCTCCCTTCTCCGATCACTTTGGATGAATACCCTAGACCTACTAAGATGGACATGTCATTATCTACAACAATGATTACCTATCAAGTTATCCTTGGTCTCGTTGTAGATCCTGTTACCACCTAAGTTGTACTTAGTGGTTTTTCATTAAGTGAGCCTGGTTAACCGGACAAGGATAACTTATTCGAACTTCAAAAGACCTTCGAAAGTACTTCTGGGAAGTGATTGTTGTACTATATCACACGTTCATACCCCATGGGGGAATTGCAATAAATTTTCTAGCATGATAATGTCTGTAAAAGAATCGGTCTCCTAGACTTTATTTTTCAATCCGATCACCCCAGAGTGTTTTTCCCTTGGTTATTATCGGTTGTTGAATAAACGACTAATAATTTCTGAGTTTTTCACTCCATACCTCCAAAGTTGGGGTGGTCGGCTTGGAATTTAGGCCTATTGAGGTTATTAGAGTCTATGTTTCAATGTATAAACATGCTAGACATCATGGTCGAGTCATATGAACATGTCTAAGTCCCCCTAGGTTTTTTTTTCATTTTTTCAAATTTTTAGTTTTTTCAGTGTTTTTTATTAAAAGTTAATTTTTCCAAAACTTAGGCTATTTTTTAATAGTTTAATTAGAAAAATTGATTTTGTAATAAAGTTGGGCCAAATAATCAGTTTCAGTCATGTAGGTGCTCATTTTCAAGCTAAGAGCACCATGTAAACCCATGGACCCACTATTTCCTAGTTTTGAGTGATTTTCCATCACTCAGGTCAAAAAGCCCCAAAAAATCATTTATTGATTATTTTAATTAATAAATTGGTCAATAATGGAGCAAATCCAAAATCATAGATCAATGTATTCTCAGCCGATTTGATTGAAATCAGTCAGATCTGAACCAGATTAACTGGATCTGACAAATCCTTGACTGAAGGAGGTGATCAAATCAGATCTAGAGTAGATCTTTAGCAGCTTTTATGGGGAACTGCGCCCTCTCTCTCTCCTCCACACGTGTGGACTCTCCTGAATTCTCTATGGACTAATGTGTCGGTTTATGGGTCGATGTGTCAGTTCAATCAGCCCCCTGGTTGACAAGTAGGCTCAGTTTAGCTTCATATCTACATTGATTGAATCTCCATCAGCTGATTTGATCATCTCCTTGGGATTTGCGCCCCCTTAGGCTGGATCTCCTGGTTTTTGTATAAATCAAGCATAAGCAGCCTCTTCCAAGCGAGTTAGAACTGGGGATTGAGGTTTTGTTTCTATTGTACCATATTGTTTATTATTCTGGAATAAAGAAGCTTTGGAGGAAATATCTATGGTGTAATTCTCTTCATGTGTGGATGGTGATTGTAAAATTCTTATGAGGTATAATCTGTGTTATTTATCATTGTTTTTGTTGGTTAATTATTGGCCTTGAAGGAGGGAGCTTCCTCTTGTTAGGGTAATATTTTATTCTATTTTGATTTATGCTCTTACTACTGCTTGTTTCATATCTATTGGAGTTTTATGTATTTTAAGTTTAATTGCATGCTTTCCAGTTATCTCTTCCAGCAGCACCTATGCTTTAACCATCTGTTTGTGCAAGGATTTCTAAGTTGCAGGTGATCTCACTTGTAGAAGAGGTTGAGCTGGTTTGCATCTTCCTCATCTTCAATATATTCTAAATTACATAGTCCCTCGGTGTTCCACCAAATCAAAATACAAAGCCCAACATTCCCAGGCTTCAAACACTCCTTCTCTCTCTTCCTCCTTCAAAATCTTAATTTCTCTTCAAATTGGTTACTTTTAAAGAGTCTTATTGCTTAGATCTGTCTCATTAAGAAAATTACATATAGATCTAGTTAGTAAGATCATTTCTTAAGTTTATATCTCAGTTCCTTTTTGTATATAAAGTTATATTTTAAGAAATCTAGCTGAAATTATCCTCTTTTTTGCAAGCATTTTAAAGAAAATTTGTAGCTTGCTTTTAAGGTAGTTTCCTTTGCTGTACTTTAAAGTTTCATATTTTGAAATAAAAGTGCACATATCATTGGCTTCCCAAACAGAAATCCAACATCCCAAGGAAAGCTTGCTTTCCTTGGTTCCTTTTTGCAAAACTAGATTACCCCAACTTTACAAAATTTTACTTAGTTTTTTTTCGGTAACTAGTGTAGTGACCCAAAACACTTTCAAAGTGTGTTTGGGCACATTTGATTTTGATTGATCGCTGTTTTTTAGCAGGTATAACAAAAAAGAGAAGGATACTCTGCCCAATTTCTGACTCTTGGACGAACTGGAGCTTCCCGGAAGCTTCCCCCACCACTGTGTTTTAATTCTAGCTTCTTACAAGCTTGTTGTAATCCTTTGGATCCTAGATAACAAGGACCAAAGTGCATCAATTTTAATTTTATGATATTGTAAATCACTGCTAATAAAAATAAAAGTTCCATTCGAATAGGCTCTTTCGAGCCTATTCACCATCCCCCTTGGGGGGATTTGTGTCCGTGTTTCTTTTTTGCTTTTCTTTCCTTTTTTTTTTGCAAACTAGCGTAGTTATAATCTGTAGGGTAGTATACTTTGATTTATTATAAATTTTATATTCCATATTTGAGATTTCAAAGTAATCTTAATACTTACCCCATGACTTCCCGATTGACCCGAAAGGGGAAAGAGATGCGTGGTAGGACTAATTAGAAAACCAGAATTGTGTATCTATGTTTTCCTTTTCATCATTTGTTTCATCAGCTATTATAAAATTAACCCCTCCTTGATTCCCTGATTGAGATACACTTGGATCGAGAGAGGTTCTTGGATGGTTTTCTTTTTTAACAAGAACACCCATCTCAAAATTTACTAAAATTGACAAGACTCCGGTGTGTATGCTCTGCACTTAGTTGCGGTTCATCCAATCAGTCAAGCTATATCAAAAGCATTTGAGTGACTAGAATAATTAGTATTCACTCTCCCAAATTGACAAACCAACAGGTGAAAATCCAACAGCTTGATCAAACCATTACGGTGCAAAATACCCAAAGGAAGTGGGAACTCCTGAAAAGGGACCTCGGGGC
The DNA here is from genome assembly GCA_001517045.1 of Pseudotsuga menziesii. Taxonomy (NCBI): domain Eukaryota; kingdom Viridiplantae; phylum Streptophyta; class Pinopsida; order Pinales; family Pinaceae; genus Pseudotsuga; species Pseudotsuga menziesii. The sequence continues at coordinate 388,487 of LPNX010231044.1, read as the reverse complement.
GCCGATCTTTGTTACACCTGTGGGTGCATTATGAACAATAGCCTCAGAGACTCCATTCATCCCACATATTCCTTGCGGGTATTTGTGATGGTTTAGTTTTTGGACATAGTCCAAGTACTCTTGGGTATATCTGGAGTCTCCCCCCTTCGCCTAATTTTAATCAACTCATATTTCACATTAACTTAAAACGTACCAAGAGGAAATCACAAAACATTCACTCCAAGAACATGAAAGTACATTGATTATCTTTTGAGTCCATTTTAAGGCACTAGTTATTTTCTTGCTATATATATTGTATCTTGTCATTTATGGTTGTTTATGGTTAAATTTCAAACTCCTAAGTAACTCATTCAATTTAACATCACCATACTAAGTAATTAACCTTAGTAACTTAATAGGGTATACCCCCTTGGCTTCGTTAGGAGTTCATCCTAAACGGAGGAGTCAAGAACAAGGTGACAACCTTGACTCGAGACTTTCCCCCAAGGACACACCGAGTGGCTTGAATATTTCTGCCACATGACCCAGGTGTGTGAAAGGTGGAAACAAATCCTAGTCCTTCCTCTTTGTGAATGGAGGAGGAGGACCCCTTTGCATTTCCTTCTTGGGCGGTTGCGGCTTCACACTCTCATGATTTATTCGATGATATTTTTCCTTTGAATGAATCTATTCTCGAAGCCATGAATGGTTTAGAATGAATTTGGGAAGATTTACACCATCAATTTGCCTTAAAACACTGAAAAAGCAGAAGGGCGCCTAGGAGGCCAGGAATAAAGTAGATTTGATTCCTTGGGATTTCCCATGCACTACATGAGTCAAATAAGGCAAGTTTGACCACTATGGATAGGTAAAAGACAACTTGCACAAGGTGGGACACATGAACTAGGCTAATAAGACAAAAATAATTAAATTAATGTCTAAGTGGGTAAACTATGGGTTGATTATTCTAACACCCCCCCTTAAGCCTAACTTATGAGTAATATATCAGAAAATTATAGGGCCTAGAAACAAGGCTTAGTCACCCTTTACATACTGCATGTCCATTTAAACAAGGAAAGAGGCAAAACCAACTTGGGAAAATCCTCCCTTAAACATGGACTGTAAAACAAAATTGTGGAATACTGTCTTCACTCTTGCTTCACAGCATGATCAGCAATCCCCAGCAGTGATTTGAGATTGCTGAAGGTCTTCTCACAAAATGCTTTGGTGAAGATATCAGCTACTTGTTCTGAAGATGAACAGAAGAGTAGGTGAATGGTGCCATCATGCACAAGTTCTCTGATGTAGTGCATATGGATCTCAATGTGTCTGGTTCTCTGCTTCTGAACTAGATATTTACAGATTCGAATGGTACTCTGGTTATCATAGTAGATGGTAGTTGAGTACTCTGGTTTGAAGCCACACTCTCCAAGTAAACCCTGCAACCATAAACATTGAGTTGTTGCATTAACAACTCCTCTGTACTCTGCTTCTGTAGATGAGAGTGCAATGGCACTCTATTTCTTGCTTAACCAACTGATTGGCCCTTCTGCAAGAATGAACACATATCCTGATGTGGACTTTTTGTCTGTGCTATCACCTGCCCAATCACTGTCAGTAAATCCAATCAAATCAAGATCAGATTTTGCTTTATAGAAGATCCCATGTGTCCTTGTTCCCTGAACAAAGTTAAGGATCCTTTTGGCTGCTTGCCAATGGATCTCATGAGGCTGATCCATGTATCTAGAAGCCACACTTATTGCATAAGAAATATCAGGTCTAGTATGTGGGTGATTCCATGAAGATGGGTAACACTTTTTGGCCAAATTTGGCGATGAAAACCTGATTTTTTACTCATGTGCTAGATAGAAGCCCTCAAAACGCATATATGCCATGTGAATTTTGACTTGCAGTAAAAAAAAAAAATTGTAGAATATTATGTTGGCTTCATAGTGATATTTTTTTTAAAATATTCCGATGTCATTTAATGTGTGAATTTTTGCATTTAATGAACTGTGTGACCTTAAAAATTTGAAGAAGCTAATAAGTGGCTCGTGTCCGCGTAGAGTAATTCAATCTTGCATTAATAATTTAAAAAAATATATATATATATGAGCATGATCTACATAAAATGCAGTGTGATGTGCATATTTTTTTGTTAATTTTTTCCGCATTATACAATTATTTATTATTTTTCGAAAGTGACCACAGTCGATTTCAGCATCATTTTAAACACATATTTGTCCACGTAAAGCAATTTTTTCTATTTTTTAAAAAATTGAAAAACCAAAGATACCCTTTTGAAGAGGACATGTCGATATGTGATGTGTGAATTTTTAAGAATTTTTTGGCTGTGTATTTTTAACTCTGCGGATTTTTCTTTGAGCTGCTTCGAAGTTGCAGTGTGGTTTTCTAAGTATAAGTTTTAGAAGTAATTAAAAAATAAATTTCATATGAATGCCAAAATGCGTGTATGATACCTCAATGGATAGAATATTCGTTGGTGAATTTATCGGTATCAACTCCGCTCAGTTATGTGCTAGGAATGGTAGGGTGTACACCTCTGCAAGGCACAAAAAAAATTTCATTTTTTTGAATGTGGGCTAAGTCTATTTTCTTAAGCCCTCGACCGAGGTATTTAAATACCTCAGTCGAGGTCTTAATGAAACCTCGACCGAGGGTTTGTAAAGCCCTTGACCGAAAAACGCACCTCGGTCGAGGGCTGGACAAAACCTCGGTCGAGGGCTTGATAAAACCTCGGTCGAGATATTAAGACCTCGGTCGAGGGTTTAACAAGCCCTCGACCGAGGTGCATTTTTCTGTTTTTGCCGAAATGCACTTTCCAAAAAGTGTTACCCAGGTCCGCGGATTCACCCATGTGTCAGATAACAAACATCCAATCAATTTCCTATACAGTGTATTGTTTACCATAGGTGAAGAATCAGCTTCTTCCAGCTTCACTCCTGAAAGGAAAGGAGGTTTGCTTGCTTTGCAATCTTTCATTTTGAATTTGTTCAGCAAGTCCAAGGCATATTTGGACTGGTGCACCTTGATTCCAGCTTTGGTTTGAGCAATCTCAAACCTCAAAA
>LPNX010231044.1:355768-382382 GCA_001517045.1 Pseudotsuga menziesii | reverse complement strand
CTTCATTCGGTGATGTCAATCCATCAAGATGGAAAAGGAGGTCTCTAGAAATACTCAGACACAGGAGACCATAGGCCTCATCCCTCCTGTTGTGCCATTTAATCTTCTCTACAGCTGCATTGGGCTCTACTTCTGTTGCCATAGTCACCCTGTAGAGTCCTTTCACTCTCAACAGTATCTCCATCTCTGCTTTCCATTCAAATCAATTGAAGGGAGTCAAGATAGTTTTCTGTGATTGATCCATAGCTTAGAAAATATGTCTTGGCTGTCAGTAGAAGGCTCCCAGTCACTGATGTTGAACCTGCAAAACAATTTTGAAGGAGATAAATTGATCTAAAATGGATCTGATACCATGTGGAAATTGAACCCGGTGATAGATTAATTTTACTCACAACAATTAACAATTGATCATGCAAAATCACTCACAAAAGAGACTGAAATTGGAGCTGAACACTAAACTGTATTAACTCAGTGTACAATAGCCAACCCTGTAACATAATAGGTTTTTGAATAAATAACATACATCAGGGATTCGAATGCATGAGGATCAATTCGAATCTAGCATAAAGCAGGCTTACTAAAAATAAGCAAATCCCCCATAGGTGTAAAAAGCTGATCCCAAATCTGTCATGGAGTTCACGAATTGATAAAATGGATTAGGAAAGATAAAGAGTGGTGGAATGGCATCTCATACATGCTTTTTCAAGGATAAAAGAGTGGAGGATGAAGAGGACAAAAAACTAGTTCACCTCACCTAGTCTAGCTTTTCCATTTTCCTTAAAACACTTAAAAAGCAGGGAATAAAGCAGAAAAAGCATAAGGGCACCTAGGAGGCTAGGAATAAAGTATATTTGATTCCTTGGGATTTCCCATGCACTACATGAGTCAAATAAGGCAAGTTTGACCACTATGGATAGGTAAAAGACAACTTGCACAAGGTGGGACACATGAACTAGGCTAATAAGAAAAAAATAATTAAATTAATGTCTAAGTGGGTAAACTATGGGTTGATTATTATAATACTATTCATAATTCTCATTTGAGGCTAATACTTTGTGTACTATTGTACGATTGCATAGTTTAGTTTTTTTCTTCGTGTAGTGATCTGGTTTGTTGAATTGCTTCCGTTTGTTGTGGCATATGTCAACAAAGACTTCGGTATATGTAGGGTATGCTGACAGTCCCAGCCGCCACACCCAAAACTTAGATTCAGATTCTTGGGTGATCTATAGGCCTACGGTTCATGTCGTGTCTTCAGGAGGTGTGTGTCTTCGACCATCATCCAAAAATATTGTTGAATATAGTGGCATGATTGATTTACTACATGATTCCATCTCTCACGGTATTCAGTCTCTTGAGGTATGTCTTGACTCGCATTTAGTGGTATTACAGTTAAATGGTGTGTATCATATTATATATCTGACTTTATTACAAATATTATTGCAAGTAAGGTTTTTAGAACGACAATTTGAACACATTACATACATTCACATTCCTAGGATCTACAATCATGTTGTTGATTCTTATGCAAAATACGTATTAGATTGGAATTTGATACAAAGAAAATGAAGCATTCAAATCACATTCAGACATGTAAATATAATAATTCGATCACTATAAGCTTTTTCATTTCAAAATTTAGTCCAAAAAATGGTGTCATAACACATAATGTCATGGTACAAAATTGGGGCTTTCATCCACCAAAACACACTACACGGTCAATACAAAATGTATATCAAGGCCTCTAATCCTAAAGAGCAGGGTGTTGATCATGAAAAAAAAAATTGAATTAGGAAACCGTCTGAAAAATTGAACCTGAGCACAAGGTACTCCTCCTACCTGTCTCTACATAGCATTGGGAAAGTCCTTGACTTGCACCATAGACACCCTGTGTGTCAAATGGAAAAAGTTCATGTGTATGATTTGGAGCATACACTCTGCATATGTACCATGTATATCGTCACCCGATCCCTTGACGATGTCAAGGGAATCCATCTAGCCATCTAGGACCCACATATGCATGTACATGATCAGTATTAGTATGTGACACCACTCAAAAACATGTTTTTTTATTTTATTATGTCAAAAAATACAAAAAATCAAATAATTCAAAAATACAATGAATTCAGGATTTGTTACCTATATCTCCATATGCGGCTTCTTGTGATACGGGCATATCTGGATCATCACGGAAGTCTATCCCTGCATAGGGATAGTCATATATGGCCACGATCTGTCTATGCCACTAGTGGAAGAATTCAAGTGGGTAGGGTGTAGCTACATTTCCACCCCCTAACCGTCGCATCACACCTTCCCAACACATCTGATATGGATCCCATAGACCATGTGGAGTGATATGGAATCTTGGGCTAAGGCCTGGTACACGCTCGAAGAAGAAGGTACTCAAAATGCTGGAAAACCAAAAGTTTCTTGTTGTTCCCATCTTGTAGTTAGTCAATTGTTGTTTCATGTTACCCGACAAGGATGTAATCAAGTCATATATACTCAGTCTCATGCACTCGACTGTGTAAAACATTAGAGGCCTAAAATTCTGATGAAGAGATGTTAATCCCATTATCCTGCCCAAAACTAGTACTATGAATTTGAGACTGAGGTTCCAAATAGCATTCAAAAGGACATGACTTCCAAAAGTTTTCATTGTCTGGAAGGAATTATACAACAATGTACTCATCAACGGTGAGGGCACCTCCAACCCCACGAGCTCTCAATTTTACTATCTCACCTCGGCAGGATAATCCAGTGATAAAATATATGTCCTCAACCTCAAGTCTAAGGGGAATCCCATCAATATGAAATGCTTCTGTATCTAGATCCCTGTAATGCATGAGCATCTAAAGAAGTCTTGGTTGATCCCTCAAGCTCCCAAGATGTAAAACTTGTACAAACCACATTCCCTTAACACTTTTTGGGAAACCATATTATCTTGCACTTCCCTATCCACATCTTCATGTTCACATTCAAGCCACTGCACCATCCTTCTAGAAAAACACAAGATTTGATGAATTTTTTCCTTAGAATTTGGTATTCACGCTCTCATATGTGAATTTATATGCTAAGATTCACACGTGTACATGGAAATTGATGCATTTTCTGCATACACCCATCCCTATATGTGACCCAATGATCTATAGCTCACGTGGTTCGGGATACCAATCTAAGGGTGCCTCAAAATAAAAAAAATCAACCACTAAAAATGGAAATAAAACCATTGAAAAGGTAGAGTGTGGGATGTATATTTTCATAGATCATACGATTCTTGGTTTCGTGGCCCATAGCTCCTAGAATCAGTATTTGAAGTTCATGGCTCAAAATAGATCCAATGCACTACGTGTCGTGAAACATTCAAATGATATGGTGAAAATAACCTTTTTACTATTTTATAAAAAAATTGAATTTTTACCCACTAGCCTATAGTTTTAACCCTTATTGACTCTTTTAAAGTTATTTTGCCTAATTTTGTGGTCTAGCAACTTGCTTCGAGTGTACTTTTACAGAGATATGTACCCATTCGTATCTATTGCAGGTATAAATTTGAATCGACATATAGGACAGGATCACATTTCCACTTGCATTATGCGTCGCCTTATGACCACGTCTCCTTGACTATAGGTATGAACCCACTTCGTAATGTCACAAAACCTTCACACCGCAACTAGAAGTGCCATTATGTAAGTGGCATAACGTTCTTATTCACGAGTGCCCTAGTTAGATCCCAATTTGCAATTTGGTACCCATGTTGAGATTCTTCCACTAGGTCTGGGAGTCCTTTATAGTCCTTCCATGTCTTTGAGAAAGAGCCTCATATCCCTCTTGAACTTTATGTTGGCCATATCCCATGGGGAATCCTTTTTATATCAAGTTGTAATTGCATTTCATGCTTTTCTCTTTCCTTATTGAGCTTTACTCTAGCTCCCAGCTTCAGAGTTATAATACATATATCCCGATCTTGTCTCAATCCTAGCCAAGCATAGCCTTTTTTATATCCTTTGTAGCTTGATAACTCCTTACCAAGAGGATACCTTCCCATGAGTTACCTTACCCTGCACATGCTTCCTTGCATTGAGTATACGTATGTTCCATTTCTTGGAAGTATTTTGCTTTCCCATGACACTTGTCTCCTCCTAGATATGTACTATAAGCACTTTTATTATTTTTCAAGATTTCTAATTTGAAAAATTACAAAAAAATTTAAAAACATAAAAAGACGGACAAGAAATGATATTACTTTTGGTATTTTTCGAGTCGTGTCGCATTCGGATAGAGAACTATATATCACATCCATTGGTTGGGTTATTAGTATGAATTTAGGAGTTGCACTCATTATTCTGAGTTTTATCCACCGACTGGTTATGCTTCCAATCCCTCTCAAGCCTCTATCAATGCCTCATGTGTCGTAGAGTTTTCCCATTTTGCATTTCGATTATGTGCTACCTATTCAGTCACCATCTTCCTTATGCTCTTGTTCAAAGGAAGTTTCAGCCTGAATTGGTCATTCCTTAGTTATCCTTTCTTTTCATGTCATCCATTCCTGATATAGTTACCCATCCATGCACATCCTGTTCGCCTGAGTTCTTCCAAATTATCCAGCGTTGTTGTGTACCTCATGTTGATTGATGGTGGATTCCTTAATTCCCTCCTTTCGATGGATTCCATTCCATCGAATTTAGATCATTTATTCTGGAATAGGAGTCTAGAGTACTTTGAGTGCCTTGAGACTTGCAGTCATCAGTGGTAGGTCTTCTCAGCATCGACAGTTTTGGGAATACATCAATGTCCCCTGATCGATTGATTCTTTCAAGTGTTCAACCTCAACACATATATTCACACTTGTTTGATTGCACTCTATACCTTGATTCCCATTTTCATTCTCGGTGGGATATCTCACGTCTGTTAATGGTATACATCAATGACCGGTAATCAGACGATGGTCCATCATGTTCAACCTCAACACCTTTATTCGTGTGATGGGACATGTACTCATAGAGGTCTGCATACAATACCTCTGAGCTTGGTAGCATTCCACATATTCTACCTCCTTGATCGTGCTAGTATTCATGATATGTCAGCTCTCATGACCAGATTCTAGTGTATTATCAGATATCTTAATTCATTATGGAGATCTTGTTCACTATATATTGTACGTGGTGATGACCACATGTGACATATGTTTATTATTCCTATTCACTGCCATTGCATTGTTATGTATCCATAACTGCTACATGTATATTTGCAGTCACATGCCGAGATTTATCATTGTATTGTACTAATGAGTGGTTTTTTCTTCCACCTGGGTCTTCATTACTCCACTTCTAGGATATATATAATGTATTTTGGCCATCATGTTACCCCTCTGACCTCACACATTAGGGGGCATATGTTATATCTTATTTTACCACACTTTTATGTCCTTCCATGTCCCTTTATAGATTCTTTGGACCCTTCTTGCTCGAATTATACTTTGATGATCCAGAAGTTCCCTAAAAAGCATAGGTTTATTTCTATATGTGACTTTTAAGCTAAAATGGATGTGTACATGCATGTTGCTCCACTATATCCCACGTACATCAGGAAATGTGCATAAAAACAAAAACTTTTGTATTTTTCCTCAATGAGTCCTGAATAAATTAACTCTTGGCCTTCAATATGCCTAGAAATGCTCTGACTTGACACTTCATTTCCTATGGAATGGCTTAATATTGAGCCTCTTGGATGCATTGAAGGAGGAGAACATTTCAAAGCAAGGAAACTATAATTCATTGTTGCCTCATATTGTGCATGCTTGAGTCTACATCCATTTGTCCTTTTGAGCACACATTGCTGCTCTTCCAAATATTTTCATTTCTTTGTAAGCTCGCCATTGAGATGGAGGATTCATGTGGTGGAGGCCCAGGTGGAGGACTTAGTTTCTCCATTTTGACAAGGTGTTGATAGAGTTTGTCACTGTTATCTATGTTCATTATTAATAGAAATATATATTTCTCATCCATTACATGTGTATGCCTATGAATATTTTATCAATGGATGTAGTTGTATGTGCTTATACATGTTGGATTTATATATGCTAGAGTAGGCCTAACACTTTAACATATATCATGCTTGTCATGTTTTTTGTCTTTTAGAGTGAATTGTAGGTACATGCGTGTTTGAAAATATCACCGAGGATCTACTACAACTGTCCGGAATAAGGTATGTTCAATATCCCTTAGTGTTAGCAGTATTTATTTCTCTTGCATATTGAAATGGATTGTTTTCTGGTGGCATTCAATCTATTGTGGTATACCCCAATCCATAGGAAGTTTCTCTCTGTAACATCAACTTTTTTGAGGGAGTCTATCAGGGTTGCATTCTAGGAAAACACCTAGAGCATGAGTATGAGAGAGGCAATCATCAGCGAACCTCGGAATCTCTTGAGATAATCCACAGTGACATTGCTGGTCATTTTCCTCACATGTCCATGATTCAATCCAAGTATTTCCTTACCTTCATAGATGCATTTTCTAGATACTAATTGGGTCTAATTCCTCAAACACAAGTCTAAATTTTTTGACATATTCAAGGTTTTCAAAACCTTGGTTGAGAACCAGTATGGAAGGAAACTCAAGATCCTAAGATAGGATAATGGTGGTAAGTATGTAAAGTTTGAGTTCATTCAATATTGTGAATATGTAGGTATTTAGATGCAACACTCTATTCCTTACACACCTTAGCAGAATGGTGTTGCTGAGAGAAAGAATAGATCTCTTAAGGAGATGGCTACTTGTATGATGAATCCTAATACTTTGCCACTAAATTTTTGGGATGAAGCTATAAATTTTTCATCATACATACAGAATAGGGTGCCTCACAATCATCTTAATGGAATCACTCCTTTCGAATATTGGAGTGGGAACAAGCCCGATGTATCTCACTTCAGGACTTTTGGCTCTAAGGCATGGGCTATAATTCCAATAGAAAAGAGGAAGGATTTGGAACCCCAAACTCAAGAGTACCTATTTTTTTGTATTATTAATATTCCAAAGGATATAAGCTGATCAACATGAGAACTCAAATATCCTTTTTTGAAAGGAGTGTTCAGTTTTTAGAAGAGCCTAAGCCAACAACATAAATTAGAGAGTCCTCTTCACCACCTACACCTTTGACTGTAAGTGAAGAAGATGATAAGATTTATGATTTTTATATTCCTGATAATTATGATTTAATTTCATATACTAACACCCCCACAAGTCCAAAGTGGGAATAAAATACCATTCATGCAATTGGGGAACTAGATGGGAATCCTAGTGATCCTAGAAGAATTAGATCTCAATTCGAGAAAGCTCTTTCTGTCAAGGAGCCTTCATTTGATTAGAAGTGTTATCTAATGGTTGAATAAGACCCACAAACATATGAATAAGCATCAGGATATCCAATATGGAAAAAATCCATGAAGGAGGAATACCATTGACTCCAGAAGAATGACACATGGGAACTAACCAATCTCCCACTAGGGAGAAAGCTAGTCAAGTGCAAATGGGTATTCAAGACAAATTTTGTTGTTGATGGATCTACTATGAAGTAAAAGGAAATGTTAGTGTCCAAGGGATTCTCCCAATTCTAAGGCATTGACTACAATGAGACCTTTGCACCACTGGAAAAGATGGACTCCATAAGATTAGTTTTTCCCATTGTAACTTCCAAGCAGTGGGAGGTACATCGCATGGATGTGAAGAGTGCCTTCCTATATGGAGATATGAAAGAATAAATAAATATGCATCATCTATAATTTTTTGTTACTAATCCATCGCTTGTATGCAGGTTGAAGAAATCATTGTATGGGCTAAAAAAAAGATCCCAGATCTTGGTATGCCAAAATTGATGGATTTTTGCTATCACGTAACTATTGTAGATGCAAGTTTGATACAAATGTCTATTTGAATTTGATTCATGATTCAATAATAATAATTATTTTTTATGTTTATGACTTTATGATCACAAGAAGTTCCAAGAAACAAATTGCTTCCTTGAAGGGTGTAATGAACCAGGATTCCTCCATGATAGATTTGGGATTGTTAAGCCAATTTTTGGGGCTTCAAATTTCTCAATCATATCTTGGAATCAAGGTACATCACTCCAAGTATGCTTAATACCTATTGAAAAATTTAAACATGGTATTACAATCCAATCAATACTCCTTTCCTTTCAGGAGTTAAGCTTGAAGAAGCGTAGTCCACTCCATCGCTAAACAACACCTTGTATAGGCAACTGGTTGGTTGTCTTCTTTATTTGACTCATACTTGACCTGATATATATTATGCAATGAGTGTCGATTTCAGACACATGGATCAACCTCATTACATCTATTGTAGGGCAGCAAAAATAATCCTAAACTATGTACACGGAACAAGAACTCATGCGATCCACTATGTTGTAAAATCTGACTAGAGTTAGTTGGTTTTACTTACCTTGATTGGGAAGGTGATAACACTGATAGAAAATAAAATTATGGATATGTGTTTATGATTGTATATGGACCAATTATCTGGTCAATTAAAAATCAAAGTTCCATTGCACTTTCATCTACAGAGGCGGAATACAAAGGAGTTGTGAATGCAACAACTGAGTTTTTGTGGTTGCATGGAATACTTGGAGAGTTTGGGATTGAATCCGAGACTTCTACAGTCATCTATTGTGAAAAAAAAAGTACCTTTAAAATATCAACTGATATAGTATTCAGGAAGTGAACCAAACACATAGATATCCGTATGCACTACAGTAGAGGGCTTGTGCATGATGGGGTCATTGCTTTGCTTTATTGTGCATCATCTGAGAAAGTTGCAGACATCTTCACCGAGGTGTTTTCTGAGAAGACTTTCAGAAATATAAAATCACTCCTTCACATATTTTAGCATGTGGTGAATACTGATTGAATACAATATTTCACACAACTATGTTCATGTCCATGTTTAAGGGAGGATTTTCCCCTTTGTGGTTTTGCCTCTTTCCTTGTTTTGTATGGACAAACAGTGTGTAAAGGGTGACTAATCCTTCTTTCTAGGACCTATATCTCTGATATATTTCTGAAATTTTACATAATTAAAGTTTAATACGGGGTGCTAGAATAATAAAAAACCATTCCCATACTTTGGATATAAAATTTAATCATTTTGGTTAAATTCCTATGTCTTACACTAGCTAGTTGGAATCCACTTGCATTTTTGTGGTCAAACTTACCTAAAATGCCTCCACGAACACTTTGGAAATATTCTGGATAAGATTCTAATAACCCTTCATACTTCCCATTTTATCAAGTGTGCATTCCTACCTTATCCATAGCTTCCTTCTTTTTCAACAGCTTTTAAGGAAAAAGGTGAAAGCTAGTCTAAGGCAACTGCCTAGTTTTTGTCACAACTCACTCTCCTTATTTTTCTCTCCTGAAAGCATGAGTTTTTCCACTTTCCTTCACTCATCATCTGTAACAACTCATTCATCCAATTTGTGGGAATCTTGACATATTTGGAAAGTGCACCTATGGGGGATTTTGACTAGTTTAGTAAGCTTTCTTTTGTGCTTATTCGAATGCCATATTTATGAATTCAAATATATGATGTAATTATATATTTGGACAGCCTATGTTTTCATAAGGTTGGATGGTGTAAACTTACTCAATCAAATTTTATGTTATGCACTATTTTCAGTCTCCATTTTGAGTGAATCTATGCATGTTTTTCAAGCATTTTTTGTGAGTCCAGATGATCTAAACTTGGGATTAATTTCCATAGTTGGAAATAATTAGGATTAACTGCTTTAGAACCATCCCACACAATACTCAAATCATTTTATGGACACTCGTTCCCACCTCACATACTTATTACGGCTTTCCCAATTGAATTGGTAGGTAAAATAGTTCAGGTTGATGTTGAGGTAGTGGATGCACCCATGGATTACAATTTTCTATTGGAATGTATTTGGATGCATGCAATGATGATAGTAGTATCTTAAGTATTCTGAGTGATTCGGTTCACCCATCAAGGGAATATTTTTATAATTGATCAGTTATATTATTGCACACACGAAACTGGTATCCACTCAAATGTACCTTTTATGTGGGATTCTAAAACAACAATTCAAGATGTTGGAGTAGGTATGCTCGAATATCATTCCTCATGGGAACATTCACAATCCCACCACCAACATATACCCCTCAAACTGCTCCAGTTTTCTCCATTACATCAGATGTTTACTTTCCCTTAACAGTTTTTTCTAAATCCACTACAACGATTGGTTCCATTTCATCAGATGGAACCACAGTATAGGACATCCAAGTTAAAACAAGTGAAGGGAAGGAAATACATTCAAAAAAATTTGACTAAAAAGTGAGTAGTACACCATTGTATGTTGTATAATTTTCATATCAAGAAATTCAAATGGATTCAACAGACTTGGATCAAAATCTTTCTGCAAAGGAGGAATACGATTCATACATGTTGCCCATATGGGCTATCAATACTCCCAACACTCATGACCTCTTGGATTAAACCTTTTCATCTAATGAATATATCCTTGAAGTCATGAATATCTCAGAATGATCCTACAAGGACATTGCTCTCTGAAAATACGTACCTCCTGTGGACAAGAGTTTGTTCCCTAGTCTGAATGGTTCAGATCTAGGACAAAACACAAACACGAAATGCTAGACTCTCCCTAGATCTGGTTCATCACTAGAATATGATTCCATAATACTATTATCAAAGTTTTTCCTCGCTATCCTTGAAGCTTACTACAGAAGAACCTATAAAAGATGGAAGACAACAAAGAAAACATGATAGCATACAATAAAATCAACTAGATCTATGCTTGTGACCAAGGAATCAACCAATACATACATATGAAATAGTAAATATGGGAAAGAAAAGAAATTATTTATTAATAAATGATTGGAGAGACTACAACCTTCATGCCTTGGTGTTGATAGTTCCTTCCAATGGCTCCTTTCCTCTAACCCCACCTTACCGCCAAAGACTCAAGAATGATTTTGACAGAGTTTGGGTATGCAACACAATTCTTCCTCCTCTGACCCATGGGGGATGAGCCAATATTTTAAGGCATGGGAGGATAGGCATGTTTGAGAGCCTTGTTATACCTAAATCCTGTCACCAACATGTGATGAGATCCTTAACACCTATGTTTTCCCAAAATCCCAAACTTGGAGTGGAAAACATGCTCTAGATGTTAATTCTACATGAAAAAACCTAGCACCGCTTTTTCCCTTTAGATGATGAGTGGCACCTTTTTCAGCACTGCCTGAGTCCTATCATAGAAAAGTGGTGCCACCACATATGTGATTTTCTCTTGAATCAGTTATTACCCTTCACTGTGTTATCTCCCAAAATAAGTTTTGTTTGATAGTATGAAGAATTTAACTCATGTAATAAAGAATATGAAGGTCACTGACAGTTTGAAAGCCTTCATTTTTTATTTGGGTAAAAATTTCACAAGTTCCAACATTTGGTGGCTTGGGTGAGGATCAGAACATATCATTAGCCACCGAAATATGGAAGGTAAATAGCAGGAGGAAAACCCCTTCAGCAAATAGGCGTATTGCTAAAACGTTTTTACACCATCGGAACGTTTTTCAAGCAGCAATCAGAAGTTGTGAAGGATATAGATCAGCAAGATAGTTCACCGCGGAGCCACAACTATGGAAGGAAGAAAGACTACGGCTTCTGATCTATGACAAGGATCATCACGACCAATCAATAGATGAACTCTATTGCAGTCGAAAGGACTAAGAACAATGTAGCAGAAAAATAGTCCACTAGGGAGCCGCAACGGTGGAGAAAACAATGATTAAAAAGTTCCGATGCATTATTTACTACATCTCCCGATCACTGATGAGTTATTTATGGAGAACATTTTCAGCAGATAAGTGTATTACTAAAACTTTTACTGCCTACGAAATAGTTTTA
The DNA here is from genome assembly GCA_001517045.1 of Pseudotsuga menziesii. NCBI lineage: Eukaryota > Viridiplantae > Streptophyta > Pinopsida > Pinales > Pinaceae > Pseudotsuga > Pseudotsuga menziesii. The sequence continues at coordinate 370,416 of LPNX010231044.1, read as the reverse complement.
AACAGGGATCGGAGGTATAATCCTCTATTGTGTCGACGTTGCAGAGTCTTAGTGCACTGCGGCGCCGCAATTGCAGATAAGAGAATGATTAAAGGGTCCGATGGAAACTCCTACTCACCTTCGACAGTGATGAAATTAGTTTGGGATTTGAAAACACTAAGGTATCAATGAGATAGTTCGCTAAGGGGCCGAAACAATGAAAGAAAGATGGACAAGGCTTCCGATCAATTGATAGAAAAGCATTCTGATAGCGCAACAATGAGAAATCATCGGCAATTGGGAAAGGTGAGAACTACAGATCGGAGAAAATAGTGACTAAAAGTGGCACAACTATGGAGAAAATAGTGACTAAAGGTGTCGCAACTGCAGAGAAGATAGTGGATAAAAGCAGTAACAACGAAGGATACAATGATTAAAAGTTCTGATGCTGAGAGGTTTTGAGTTACGATCGCCGATGAAATCAGTTCGAGACTTGATAACTTTAAAAGTATCGATGAGTTAGTCCACTACGGTGCCGAAATGGTGGAAGACTTATAGACTACAGGGTTCGCAAGCAGATGAAACTTCAGCATCGGAGCCTGGAATCACTAGCCATCGGTAAGATAATGAAATGGGGAGCCGCAACGGTGGAAGAAAAGCAGACCAAGGCTCCTGATAAATGAAAAATTTTACAACACTCTGATAAGAGCGAAAATAAAGGATCATCAGTGATTTTTTCAACGAAACATCTCCATAGTGACGGCGGCATAGAAGACTAATGCCTCGATTTCGTCGCCAATCAACTTTCGATAGCAATACAATGAAATTTAGTTCATTTCACCTCAGCAACTGCGGCAACAATGAGACTTGGGGCACCGATGGAATAGAGGAAAAAGCCTCCGATCAGTGACTGCAGTGGTAAAATGTAGAGAAATAGAGACTTGTAGCACCAAAATTGCGGAGAAATAGAGACTTGGAGCACCAAATCTACGGCGACAAGATAAAGAAAAATCCAGTGGATTAAATGAGGAAAATCACTTCAAGTAAATCCAGAGACACTGGCTATTGGCGGAAATTTCACAGTAAAACCATCAGTGGTGATTACCAGCGACCACTTCAGTCATTTAAATTCACTCAGTGAACTAGATCTTTGTAGTAGATAAACAAACAGTTAGCAAGGGTTTGAAGCCCTAATCTGGAAAAAACTATTACTTTCAATTATTTTGATGTAAACAGATCAAATTTTCAGGACCTATAGCTTTTGTAAAAGGCTATAAATCCCATGATTAATTTATGAATAGGGGTTTGACTCTGGAGATTTATGATCCTGTTCCATTATCAAGTGTCTCATCTAGTTCATTCTAAGTATAAGCTCTTTTGTTGTGATTTGTTCAACCATCTCTTTCTTTACTGTGTTTATTGACTAAATGTGCATTTAGGTAATTCTCATATTTATTAAAGGGCCGATAGCTGTCATCCTATTGGTTATTTAGTGACATTTGATTTATAAACACCATCCTCAGTAGGATTTATCCATTTATATGCATGTGTTATGTGTGTAAGTCTGCCAGCCTGGTGAGTTCTCCATCCCTGCAACTTTTTGTCAAACTACTAAACAAGTTGTAACTAAAATCCTTGTGATTGAATGATCTTCATGCATGTCTTGAGAGGGAGATGTTATATAGGTTATCTAGCTTGATCCAATTTAGAAAAACCCTAAAAACAGTTTAATTTACCAGGCATTCTCGAGCTACAACCTAGAGGATTTTCCTGGAGTGATAACAAAGTGGCACCGTTGTCGGGGAGAGGAGATTGAAGCTCAGCTTCCCTCGGAGATGACATAGATCCATGCTTTGATGATACACAAGGCTTGGACATTATTACAGTTGTAATCATCTATCTGGTGACTCCATTGATAAAAGGTGGCTTCAAGAAGACTAAGTACCAGAGAAAACCCAAAAGGGCCACCAGCAACACCCGTTTCAGATCCAGAAGAAATATTGAGGAAAGCTATGGATTTACTAAGACACACCAGCAGTACTACACAGAACGCTACATCAAGTATTTCAAGAAATATTTTTGTTGTTATTTCTTCTACTGAAACTCTTAATTCTCGAGAATTTTTTATATCAAAAAAATCTAGGGGTTGGGCATCTTCAAGAACTGTTGCTTGTGAAGATCCAATCCCTGGTGACTCCACTGGGATAAGTATACCACCGCCTTCTCGAAAAATATTTTCATCAATGCTGCCTTCCAAAACCCTCTCCATACCCATTTCCAATATGGCTTCCCCTCAAATCACCAAGATGGAAAGGATCCTAGTAGCTAGGTATGCACCCCTTGTTTTGCCAATTCCTCTCGCAGCCATGCCTACCAGGGATTACCTCAAGTATATGCTGAAGTTTACAGGGGAAGGGGATTCACTACTGAAAAACATCTAGAGGATTTTTATAGTTATGCTAAAAATATAAATATAGAACAAGAAGATGTATGGACCAGAGTTTTTGTGCAAAGCCTAGATGGCCAGGCTAGAAAGTGGTTTAAGGAACTTCCTGCTAGGTCAGTGGTAGGCATAGAGGCCCTTGATGACATTTTCCTAAAACATTGGGGAGAAAGGAGAGAAAACCTCTACTATATCACAAAATTCAGCAACCTGAGAAGAGAAAATGGTGAGTGTATCTCCAATTTTACCAAAAGATTCAACAACATGTACAGCAAGATCCCCACTGAGATTAATCCCATTGGTGCCTCAGCTATGATAACTTATGCAAATGCCTTTGACTCTAAATTCTACCTACTTCTTAGAGAAATGAGGTCTACCTCCTTATCACTCATGCAGGATGCTTCCCTAGAGGTAGATTCAAACATTCTGGCATCTCAAAAGGTCAAAGGGAAGGTAGACAGGAGAAAGCAGCCAGCAGACTATGGTGGGTCTTCTACATCAAATAACAAGATTAAAAAAATGACCAAACTCTTGGATAACCTGACTACTGAAATGTCAAAACTAAAGGACCAAGGACATATTCCAGTGAGGGGTAAGGGGCCAAGTGACGTTGCTCCTCGAAACCAAAATTTTGTTCCTTATAGAAGAGGAAACCCTCCTGTTCAGATTCTCAGAAGGGAGAGAAATCAAGGGGAATACCAGAGGATAAGAGCTCCATTTCATAACATTGTATTAGAAGAAGAGCCAGAATTCAGTGAAGACGAAGGAGAAGCTAAAGACAATATCCACTGCATGGAGGATGAGGTGTACTATTATTTGTTGACCCAGGCAGAATATGAGGAAGCCCTAATTGAGGAGCAGATCACTGAAGAGGCTGTCTATCAGGCTGATAGTCAGGAAGGTTACCAACTAAGGTCTAGGTTGGTTTCTCCCCTCAAGAAAAATGTTGTACCTATCAAGCAGTCTACTGCACCTACTAGAAAGGTTGTTGTTTTACCAAAGAAAGTAGTTGTCCCATCCAAAGCATTACATAAACCAGCACCTTTAGCGACACCTGATCAAGTCCAACTCAAACTTACAGGTTAGGAGGTAATATTTCCAGATAAGCTGCATTATCATTTCAATCTTGAGTCTAAAATTAAAAAATTGAAAATATCGTTCCCTCTAATCGAGTTGATGAAGAACGATGCATTTAAAACCTCCATTCTAAATTCCCTTCAGCCCAAGGTGCACATTGACACTGACTTCATGAACCTGTAAGATGAAAAGCCTATTGTAACCCTGGGCCCCGTGATTGAAGACCTAAAGGAATCCTACCCACCGTTCTATATATCCTTGAACATCCATGATAAAATCCTCCATAACTGTCTGCTGGATTTTGGAGCCTCTCACAACCTAATGCCAAAAGCTATGATGGATGAGATCAACCTTAGCATTACCAATCCCTACCATGATTTATTCTCTTTTGACACCAGGAAATTAAAATGCTTGGGCCTCATCAAATATCTTGCTGTAAACTTAACCCAGTTTCCTTTGAAAAGCGTAATGATGGACATCGTAGTGGCTGATATTCCCCCAAAATTCGGCCTCTTGCTATCGCGGTCATGGAGAAAAATATTAGGAGGCACCCTCCATATGGATCTCACATATGCTTCCTTTTTCCATGTTTGTAGGGGAAAATAAGCAGTTATATAGAGAAAATCAGCTAGCCTACATCATAAGTAAAGAGAGTCGCTTAGTGAATCACCCAATTTACGCCATGAACACTGATTTCAGATCCTATATTTTGCAAATTGATGATAATCAGCACACATCGGTTCATCTCACCGATCCCACCCATCCATGGCCAGAAGAAATCACAACAACGATCTAGACCATGTACTTCGATGGAGCTAGCACCCAAAAATCAGCTGGTGCGAGTATAGTCTTGATCTCCTCATCAAAGGAGAACATTCACTTGTCTTACAAGCTCAATTTCAACCACCAACAACGTAGTATAGTACGGAGCCTTGCTGCTGGGAGTTAAAATGGCCAAGGAGATGGAGACCATGTGCGTGAAGACTCTTGGGGACATAGACCTCATCATACAGCAGGTAAACAACAATTTTCAAATGAAAAATATCAGATTGAAGGCCTACAGGGATGAGGTATGGAAACTCAGAGACTCATTTATGTTTTTTGAATTGTCATATATTCCTCGGGATTTGAATCACCTAACTGATTCCCTAGCTGTCACGGAAATTCTTTTTGTTCCTCCTTTGCCCCCTAAGCTCAGCTATGATGTTCAGGTCAAGTACAGACCCTCTCTACTAGAAAATGTAAAATTTTGGAGGGTGTTTGAAAATGATGGGGAGCTTAGTAAATTCCTTTAGTTAGTGAATGAATTCTATGACATACACATAGACCAGGAAAACCTTAACCTGGAGGAATCCAAGCAGCTCAAGCTAAAAGATAAAGTGACTAAGCACGATATTGTCCAATTGCCTAGCAACCACATACCTCAAGGTCTAGTACCATTGGAAGAACTGTTTAACCATAATGACATCCCTTTCAATCCTACCAAAAGGGAGCTAGATATTGTTGTCCAAGAGCTGAACATAGGCAACCAAAGCCATCCAAAACTGATAAATATATCCACTAGGCTGACTGCTGAATAGAAGTCTAAATATTGCAGTTTGATAAAAGAGTTTGCTGATGTCTTTGCATGGGAGTATAGTGACCTTTAAACATATGATACCAACATCATCTAGCATAGGATTCCTTTGGAGAAGGACACCATTCCTTTCAAACAGAAAGTGAGACCCATCATCCCTCTTCTATTACTAGTGATTGAGAAAGAGATCCACAAACTCCTCAAAGCCAAGATCATAATCCCCATCAGGTATTCCAAGTGGATTGCAAATATAGTAGTGGTGAGAAAGAAAAATGGAGAAATCAGGTTGTGTGTGGATTTTAGAAACCTGAACAAGTGTTCCAAAAAATACAACTATCGACTGCCCAAGATGGAACATCTACTGCAAAGAGTCTTAGAGGCCATGGTCATGTCCTTCCTTGATGGTTTCTCTGGTTACAACCAAGTTATTGTGCACCCAGATGACCAAGAGAATACTTCCTTTACCACTTCCTGGGGCACCTTCATGTATGCTAAAATGCCATTTGGGCTAATGAATGTTGGGGCTACATTTCAGAGAGCTATGGATCTAGATTTTGTAGGGATAAAAGATAAATTTGTGCTGATACATTTGGATGACTTAATAGTTTACTCTCACAGCCATCATGATCACTTGTAGCATTTAAGGAAGGTATTTCTGAAGTGCAAAAGGTACGAAATATCACTGAACCCCAAGAAGTCTCAGTTTGCACTCAATGAAGGAAAGCTCCTAGCCCACATAGTCTCAGCTGAAGGTGTAAAGATCGATCTGGTAAGAGTGGGGGAAATTCAGAAGCTATCACTACCAAGGTTGAAAAGAGACATTCAGTCCTTTTTAGGCAAGATAAAATTTGTCAGAAGGTTTATTCCAAATTTCTCTGAGTTTGTAAAGCACATAGCAACCATGTTAAAAAAGGATGCAGAAATCAAGTGGACCGACCAGGCAAGAAATTCTTTCGAAGATATTAAGAAATCCATCATGGAGGCCCCAACCCTAATTATTCCTGACTAAACCAAGGGTTTTTACATTTTCTCTTTTCCATCTTATAACATAGTGGCAGTTGTACTATTACAAAATAGTGATGAAGGCCTTGACCATACAATTGCTTTCTTCAGCATAAACCTGAGAGATGTTGAGCTGAAGTATTACCCAATTAAGAAGCAGGCTTATGCTCTCATAAAATATTTGAAGAACTTCAGAATCTACATTCCTCATGCAAAGGTCATTACATATGTCCCTTCAGCTGCAGTAAATGATGTTTTGACTGAGCCTGACATTGATGGGAAGAGATCTAAGTGGATTTCCAAACTCATTGAGTTTGATGTAGAGGTGAAACCCACCAAGCTGATAAAGGGATTAGGCCTGGCCAAAGAAAACTGTGAGCTGATGGGAATAAATTTCACATGTGTCAGATCAACAAAGGTGCAGACTATGGTAGCAGCTGAAATATAAGTAAACCAAGATCAGAATGGCAGTCCACCAGTATCTGAGAACATATCTTCCTGTGAGTGGTACTCAGGTATCATTAAATATTTTCTTAAATTAGAAGTTTCTCCTGATTTCACTTCTAACCAAGCATGAGATCTTAAGTTGAAATCTGTTAAGTTTTACATAATTGACAAACTGTTGTACTGGAGGGATCAGTCTGGGTTTTTGTTAAGATGTCTAGATAAAGAGGAGGCAGAGTAGGTCATGTATCAATTTCATTCTAGTACATGTGGAGGCCACCACTACTAGAAAACCACATCCCACAAGATCTTAAAAGCAGGATACTGTTGGCCAACCCTCTTTGCTGATGTATGCACTTTTGTAAGGGCCTGTGACCAATGTCAGAGATTTGTAGGAAAGCAGCAGCTCAAATCCTTGCCCCTTAGGCCTGTTACAGTGAATGGGCCTTTCCAGCAATGGGGTCTGGATTTCATAGGTGAAATAAATCCATCTCCTAGTGGAAAGCATAAATGGATCTTAGTATCCACTGACTACTTTACCAAATGGATAGAATCAATACCCACCAAAAATTCCACTCATCAAGTCATCATGAGATTCTTATATGAGAACATCTTCAGCAGGTTTGGTTGCTTGGTAAGGTTAGTAACTGATAATGCACAAGCCTTTAAAGCTGGGGCATTGGTTAAATTATGTGAATCAATGGGTATTCAACTAGTGCACTCCACATCCTATTACCCACAAGGCAATGGCCTGGCTGAGTCATCTAACAAAAGCTTAGTCTAGATCATTAGGAAATTGCTAGAGACAAATCAAAAAAGCTGGGATTCAAATCTTAAGTTTGCCTTATGGGCTAATAGGGTGACAGATAATATATCCATAGGGACTTCTCCATTCAAACTAGTTTATGGAACTGAGGCCATATTTCCTATCCAGTTCATCCTTCCAGTGGAAAATTTCTTTCAGGAAGAGGAAGATATACCAAATGATATGATGAGAAGGATGATGGATTTGGTGGAGTTACAGCAGATCAGGGAGTAAGTTGTAGAAAAATCAGAGGCTTATCAACAGAGGATAAAGGGCATATTTGACAAAAGAGCAAAGGCAGACAACTTCCAGGTCGAAGATTGGGTCCTCAAGTGGGATATTGTCAGACAAAACAAGGGGAAACATGGAAAATTTGACTTTTTGTGGATTGGCCCTTTTGTTATAGACCAGGTATATGAGAATAACACCTTCAAATTGTAGAATCTGGAAGGCGAAGAGGTATTCGATGGCCCAGTGAATGGGTAGTTCCTAAAACTCTATTTTATTTGAGGCTCTAAGGCCTTATGATTGTAAATTAGTATATTGTAGGTTGTTTTTTTATTTCAGAATAAGACTCCATGCCCAATGGAACAATAAAGAATAGTGTTAAGTTACTTAGTTTCTTTTAGCGAAAGGCATTTTGGTCTGGGGTTCTTGGGACCTCACAGGGAGGTACCCATCCCCGAGTAGGAGCTAGATGTTATCTCCCAAAATAAATTTGTTTTGATAGTATGAATAATTTAACTCATGTAATGAAGAATATGAAGCTCACTAACAATTTGAAAGCCTCTGTTTGTTATTTGGGTAAAAATTTCACAAGTTCCAGCGTTCTGTGGCTTGGGAGAGGATCAGAACATCTCATTAGCCACCGAAAGATGGAAGGTAAATAGTAGGAGGAAGACCCCTTCGGCAGATAGGCATATTGCTGAAACTTTTTAACACCATCGAAATTTTTTTCAAGCAGCAATCAAAAGTTGTGAAGGCTATAGATCGACGAGATAGTTCACTGTGGAGCCGCAACTGCGGAAGGAAGAAAGATTACGACTTCCGATCTATGACAAGGATCATTCCGATCAATCAATAGATGAACTCTTCGGTTGTCGGAAGGACTAATAACGACGTAGCGGAAAAATAGTCCACTAGGGAGCCACAACAGAGGAGAAAACAATGATTAAAAAGTTCTGATGCATTATTTACTATAGCTCCCGATCACCAATGAGTTAGTTATGAAGAACCTTTTCGGTAGATAAACATATCTCTAAAACTATTACTACCTATGGAATAGTTTTAAACATGGATCAAAGGTATAGTAATCTATTGTGCCGACATTGTAGAGTCTTAGTGCACTATGGCACCGCAACTATGGATAAGAGAATGATTAAAGGCTCCGATGGAAACTCCTACTCACATCCAACAGCGATGAAAGTAGGTCAAGACATGAAAACACTAAGGTATCGATGAGACAATCCACTAAGGGGATGAAATAGCAAAAGAAAGATGGACAAGGCTTCCAATCAATTGACAGAAAAGCATTCTGATAGCGCAACAATGAGAAATCATCGACGATCGGGAAAGCTGAGAACTACAGATTGGAGAAAATATGTTGAAATATTGTAACTTCAAAGAATATTCTATATGTGTTTCTTTGTGGTCCCCGATGGTCCTACCGGGAGAACCACTTGTATTACTTTGTACCCCGATGCTCCTAATCGGAAGAACTAATAAGAGTCATGAGGCAGTCCCCTCTAATTGTAAAGGTGGGTCATTAGCACCCCAGTGTGGTTACTTGAGCCTACATGTGTAACTCGAGCCTACGTGTCAAATGAGTTAGTTAAAGTGAACGGATGAATATAAATAGAGGTGTGGTCCTCCTCATTTGTGACACACACTCTCACTTGTGTAGCGCATTAGTGGAGAAGAGAAGTAGCTAGAGAAGGAGGAGGATCAGGCTTTGATCTCCTTGTTGGTTTTATCTTTTATCTTTTTGGGGCATCTATATTGAGGAAGATTTTGCTAGGTTTTTCCCTTTAGGGTTTTCCCAGGATAAATATTTGTGTTCCTTTTGTATGTTTGTGCTTGTCTATCTTTCAGTGATCCTGTTTATATGCTTTTGTTATGAAAATGTAATGAAATACTGATGTCTTAGCTAAGCATATGAAAAATTTAACATGGTATCAGAGCCACCCTAAAAGAAGGCATTGTGCAGCTACCGAATCTAGGGCTTCTTACTTTTTGGTTCTCTCTCCACAATTGATCAGCAAAAGAAGGCTAGGCTGACTCTCCATTGAAGGGCGCATCTTTCTATCGAAGCGGAATTCGATTCCGAGCATTTTTAGTTTTCGATGCGGGAAATTAGGGCTTCTTGCAGAAGAAGAATTTTTGAGTGAGCCTAGCATAGGATTTCTCTCATCATCAAAATCGAATTTTAGAGACCTGGATCAAGATTTTTGGTTGGGTGAAACTTCGAGAAAGTCAAACACTAGTTTGATCCCGAGGTAGAAAAACCCTAAATACTAAAACTGCTAAGTTTTGGTACATTCGCTATATCCTGCTATTAGCGAAGGTTCAAGAGATGAAAATTTCAGATACCGAAGATAAAATCCTTATGTACACTTTTTCCAAAATTCAGCCTTCTATTCTCTATATTCTGGGATATATGATCCCTCCAAGTTAGGGTTCCAGCCTCTTCCAGAATTCATCCCTAAACAGGACACTTGGGGAGAATTGCAATATTTTGGACTACATATGTCCAAATGAAATTCCTGAAGATGTTCCAAAAAATGGCACGGACATTAATTCTCATGGTATGAACTTTAGACTTAGAATATGAAACAGTGACACGTGGCAATCCGTACAACTTCGTTGTTCGGAACAGTCCTGTAATAAGGCACCTTGGGAAAATGATCATAAATCCCAATTGGTGAAACATATTCTGATGAAACCTGTGGTTTTGGATCAGGGACATGTGCAGTTACCTTAGTACGAAATTTCAGACATAGAGGAGTATTAATTTCAGATATATCATAGAAACAGTGATAGGAATTTCTGTAGAAGAAATTGGAAAACTAGGGCTTCCTATCCCGGGAGCTTCCCTCCACTATTTTCAGAAAAGGAGTACTTTGGATAGCTCCATTTGAAGATATATATATTTCTATCCAATCAGATCTAAAATATTCCAGGTTTTGAAAATTAGGGTTTCTGTGGCAAACCCTAGATCAGCCAGCTCAAGAACCAAGACGAACACCTCAAATCAGTAAGATCTAATCCTTTGTTATTTGCATTTGAGGTTCTCATTTCAAAGTGATATATCACATCAGCTTGATGATAAGCTTGGTGAAGTTGAAAAATTCCAAGCATGGAAGCATTTGATCTCTCTGAAGAAAATGAATTGGACACCTTCATGAGTAGAGAGGCTCCAGTTCCAGAAGGAGATGAGGCTCAAAGCCTTACACAAGAAGAACTTGATAAAAGCCAAGAAGATCATTGTTGATTTAATCACGGATCAACTTTTACCACAATTTTCTTCCCTAAAGACACCGAATATGTTTGACTCCTTGATCAAGATATTTGAAGATAAGAACATTAATCAGAAGATGGATTTGAGAAAATAGTTGAAGAATGTGAAGATCCAGAATGCAAAACATCTTGAAGCGGTAGAAGAAGAATTGGAGAATGAAGAAGTGGTGATAGCCACCTTGAATGGTCTCCCAAGATCATAGAATTCATTCATTCAAGGAATGAAGTAATTACTTTCAACAGACTCTGGGAAGAAGAAGAAAAAGCTTGTCTCATAAGAAGAGAAGAAGAAAGATGGGAGCAATTGAAGATCAAGCTCTCACCATTCAAAGAAGATCCCTCAAGCGATGAGGGTTATGAAGAACTCAATTATTGAAGAAACTCTTATCCATCTTATCATTTGGATAATAAATGATGATTTCATGATTGAAAAAAAGATGAGGAAGTAGAAGGATCAAGATGGAGTCTACCCATGAAACAAATAAAGATAAGTATTGAATTGTCATTGTTTTGTTATATTCAGTTGATGTATTGTGCATGATATATTGTTTGCATTAATACTACTAATATGCATGTGATGGGTAAGTAGCTCATGGTGATATACAACTCTACATTGCTACTTATCTACAGTGAAACCTCTTTGCTGACATATTGGATTAGTGCACAATATCAATGATGTCATGGTAGATATGGATGAATGTTGTATTGATTAAACAATTGCATGATGCATAAGAATTTGTCGCTATGCATATGTTTTATGAAATAGTTCTAACCATGCAACTTGTGCATTTGAATTGTAGGAAAGGTCATGTACAACCTCCTACAAGAAAACAAGGATGAGACTTGTTCCGAAGAACAAGTGATGAAAATTCAATATTCACTCCAATAAAAATGAATCTGAAGCTCCCATGGTCAAATACACCATGACAGAAGAAAGAGCTTCAGAGAGCCGTAGATCCACCTCGAAGGATGAAGACCACCATGGGTACGAGAGATACCTCAAGATGAAGAAAAGAATGCTATGAAAGAAGCTATGATCAAAGAATAAAAGTTGATCATGGGGAATGATGTATACAATATGATTTCGAGACATAATAGGAAGTATGTAGTATCTTCCATATGGATCTACAAGAACAAGTGTACAAAGCAAGGTTCGTGATTTGCCTCAGAAAGAATAGACTATGACATGACATACTCTATTGACCAGTATATATCAAGCATAGAACCACCTGTATAGAATGAAGAGGGAAGATGATACTCCACTTCAGGGGGGGTGACTACAGAAGATATCTGAGTTTGACATGGTACGACATGATGGACAACTTCCTCATGGATCGAGACTTTACCAAGAGTAAAGTGGGTTCCAACCTTCAAGGTTGAATGCAGAATACTAGGATATGTTGATGACCTAACAAGACGAACTCGTGGAAGATGTTATGATGAAAGAATACTAGAATGATGTTTGGGATATAGTACTCAAACCAAAAAACAAGAATGTGGTATCTTCCAAATGGATTTGCAAGATAAATTATGTTGTTGATAGAAGTAAGGAAAGACTTGTGGCTAGAGGTTTCTATCAGAAAGAGGGACTTAATTCTGAAGAGATAGTTACTCTAGGAAGCAAGGTACACTTCCTTCAAAGCTATCATGGTAGTTTCTTCCATGATGAAGTAAAGACAAGCCTTCCTTAATGGTATGATTGAGAAAGAGTTTTACATCGAATAGTCACAAGGATTTGAAGTTGAAGACAGATGGAATCAAGTATGTAAGTTGAAGAAGCTCTCTATGGCCTGAAGCAAGCTCCCAGAGCTTGGTATGGAAGAATAGATAGTTTCCTGATGAGCATGGGCTTTGCCAAGAGTAAAGTAGATCCTAACCTTTATCTCAAGGTTGTAGAAGATGAACCTATCATCCTGTCATTATATGTGGATGACCTATTTCTGACAGGGAATGAGAAACAAATTGTACAATGCAAGAAGAATTCCGCTGAAGAATTTAGGCCTTGGTCTAATACTTTATTACCTAGGTTTGGAAATATGAAGGAATCTTTCTCAATCAGGGAAAGTATGTAGTGAAAAGTTTGAAAAGATTTGATATGTTGGAATGCAAAGTCATGGCCACACCCATGGACTCCAACCTGAAGTTGTTAGCTGATGACTCATCAGAGTTAGTGGATGTGACTCATTACAGACAAGTCATTGGGTCATTAATGTACTTAACAAATTCCAGACCAGATATTTGTTTTGTTGTGAACACCTTAAGTCAATATCTTGTTCAACCAAGAAGGGTTAACCTAGTAACTGCAAAACATGTGATGAGATATCTGAAAGGGACTATAGAATTTGGTCTATAGTATGATGGTAGCCATGAGTATAGATTATATGGCTACACAGATGCAGATTAGGCTGGAAGTATCTCAGACAGGAAAAGCACATTAGGTAGATGCTTTTGTTTGGGGTCTGATATGAGTTCATAGTTTAGCAGGAAACAGTCAAGTGTTTCTCGTAGCACGGCTGAACCAAAATACATAGCAGATTGCTCTGCTAAGTTGTGAAGTCATATGGCTTCGGAAGCTGATATCAGGTCTCTTTGACATGAATATGGATACTACAATGATTCTATGTGATAACCAGATTTGTGATGACAGAGAATCCTGTGTTTCGATTGTAACACATAAAAATTCGGTATTTCTACATACGAGATAAGATGTAGATGATTATGTTTCAGTATTCCCATACTAAAGATATAGATGATGTTTCAGTATTTACATACTGTAGATGTATATGATGATGATTCCATATTTCTATACTAAAGATATAGATGATGATGCTTTCAGTATTCACATACTGAAGATACATATGGTGATAGTTCAGTATTCACATACTGAAGATGTAGATGATGATGGTTTGAATGATGATGTACTGATGAAGCCTCTGTCTCGGGTAATGTTCGAACACTTTCGAGACAAGCTTGGTGTTGTTCAAAAATACCTTCCTCGAAAGGGGGAGTAGTGATGTTGCAGTGGGATTGTATCATCCCTGGGAACTTGCCCTAACGTGATCTGGAGACCTCAGTCCTCGAGAATGAAGAGGGATTGTATCATCTCGGGACATCTGTCCAAAAGTGATCGGGTGACCTCGGTCCTCGAGAATGAAGAGGGGTTGTATCATCCTGGGACATCTGTCCAAAATAGATCCAGTGACTTCAGTCTTCATGAATGTGGTGGGATTGCATCATCCCTGAACTTCGGTTCAAAATGTATCTGGAGGTCTCGGCCCCTGTGAATGTGGTGGGATTGCATCATCCCTGAACTTCGGTTCAAAATGTATCTGGAGGTCTCAGCCCCCGTGAATGTGGTAGGATTGCATCATCCCTGAACCTCGATTCAAAATGTATCCGGAGGTCTCGGCCCCCATGAAAGTGGTAGGATTTCATCATCCCTGAACTTCGGTTCAAAAGGTATCCAGAGGTCTCAGCCCCCGTGAAAGTGGTGGATTGCATCATCCTTGAACCTCGGTTCAAAATGCATCTGGAGGTCTCGGCCCCTATGAAAGTGGTGGATTGCATCATCCCTGAACCTCGGTTCAAAATGTATCTAGAGATCTCGATTCCCGTGAATGTGGTATGATTGTATCATCCTTGAACTTTGGTTCAGAACGGATATGGTGACTTCGATACTCGAGAATGTGTGTTGATCCCGTAATTCCTAGAGGAAGGGTTGTCTGAGTTCCACATATGTGTTGATCCCGTAATTCTAAAAGGAAGGATCATTAGTAACTCCGTAAAGACCTAAATCCTGTAATTTT
>LPNX010231044.1:316940-355536 GCA_001517045.1 Pseudotsuga menziesii | reverse complement strand
CGTAATTCCAATAGGAAGGATTGTCTGAGTTCCACAAATGTGTTGATCCCATAATTCCGAAAGGAAGGATCATTAGTAACTCTGTAAAGACCTAAATCCCGTAATTCCGAAAGCAAGGATCGTTAGTAACTCCGTAAAGACCTAAATCCACTAATTCTGAAAGGAAGGATCATTGGTAACTTCGTAAAGACCTAAATCCCGTAATTCCGAAAGGAAGGATCATGTTGATGTTTTGATGATGTTGATGTTTTAATGATGATGATGACGTACTGATTGAAAGATCAAAATATGATGATGATGTTGTTGTTGATGATGATGATGTTCTCTGATCGAAAGATCAGAATATGATGATGATGATGTTTCTCTAATCGAAAGTTCAGAAGTTGCTGATGATGATGTTCTCTGATCGAAATATCAGAATATGATGATGATGATGTTTTCTGATCGGAAGATCAGAAGTTGCTTATGATTATGATGTTGCTGATGATGATGATGTTTTTTGATCGAAAGATCAGAATGCAATGATGATGATGATGTTTCTAATCGAAAAATCAGAATGTGATGATGATGAGATTCTGATGATGATGATGTCGTATTATCAAAGTATGATGATGATGACGTACTGATCGAAAGATCAGAATATGATGATGAGTTGATGTTAGAGTATGATGATGTTCGGTTGATGATGTTTCTGATCAAAAGATGACAAGCTAATGATAATGATGATTCTAATTGAAAGATCGGAATGTGATGATGATGATGTTGATTTTTTCATGATGTTTTCATGATTATTTTTTTGATCGAAAGATCAGAGTATGATGATGATGTTGTTGCTGATCGAAAGGTGAAAGTGCTAAAGAAGATGTTGCTGATCGAAAGGTCAAAGTGTTGAAGATGATGTTACTAATCGAAAGGTCAAAGTGCTGAAGATGATGTTGCTAATCAAAAGGTCAAAGTGCTGAAGATGTTTCTGATCGAAGTAGTCAAAGTACCGATGATGCTGAAGACTAAAGATTGAAGATGAAGACTACATGATGTTGAAAAGCTTCCAATGATTTATAGATGTATCATCCTGATTATAATATGATGTCCTCTATCTCTCTCCTATTATTGTTGTTGTTGATGTTGTTATAGAATACCCTTCTCATTAAGGGGGAGTGTTGAAATATTGTAACTTCGAAGAATATTCTATATGTATTTCTTTGTGGTCCCCGATGGTCCTACCGGGAGAACCACTTGTATTGATTTGTACCCCGATGCTCCTAATCAGAAGAACTAATAAGAGTCATGAGGCAATCCCCTCTAATTGTAAAGGTGGGTCATTAGCACCCCAGTGTGGTTACTTGAGCCTACATGTGTAACTCGAGCCTACATGTCAAATGAGTTAGTTAAAGTGAACGGATGAATATAAATAGAGGTGTGGTGCTCCTCATTTGTGACACACACTCTCACTTGTGTAGCGCATTAGTGGAGAAGAGAAGTAGCTGGAGAAGGAGGAAGATTAGGCTTTGATATCCTTGCTGGTTTTATCTTTTATCTTTTTGGGGCATCTATATTGGGAAGCTTTTGCTGGGTTTTTCCCTTTAGGGTTATCCCAGGAAAAATCTTTGTGTTCCTTTTGTATGGTTGTGCTTGTCTATCTTTTAGTGATCCTGTTTATATGCTTTTGTTATGAAAATGTAATGAAATATTGATGTCTTAGCTAAGCATATGAATTTTTTTTTTAAATAGTGACTAAAAGAACCGCAACTACGGAGAAAATAGTGACTAAAAGCACCACAACTACAGAGAAGATAGTGGCTAAAAGCAGTAACAACAGAGGATACAATGATTAATAGTTTCAATGGTGAGAGGTTTTGAGCTTCGATCGTCGATGAAATCAGTTCAGGACTTGAAAATTTTTAAAGCATCGGTGAGTTAGTCCACTATGGCGCCGAAACGACGGAAGACTTACAGACTACGGGGTCCGCAAGTAAATGAAACTTCGGCGTCGAATCCTGGAATCACTAGTAGTCAGCAAGATAATGAAATGGGAAGCCGCAATGGTGGTAGAAAAGCATACCAAGGCTCCCAATAAATGAAAAATTTTACAACACTCTGATAAGCACGACAATAAAGGATCATCGGAGATTGGAAGGCATGCCAACTACGGATTGGTGATTTTTTCAATGAAACATCTCTGCAGTGATGGCGGCATAGAAGACTAATGCCTCGATTCCATCGCCAATCAACTTCCGGCAGCAATACAATGAAATTTAGTTCATTTCACCTCTGCAATTGTGGCAACAATGAGACTTGGGGCACCAATGGAACAAAGGAAAAAGCCTCCGATCAGCGACCATGGTGGTAAAATGCAGAGAAATAGAGACTTGGAGCACCAAAACTGTAGAGAAATAGAGACTTGGAGTGTCGAATCTATGGTGACAAGATAAATAAAAATCCAACGGATTAAATGAGGAAAATCACTTCAAGTAAACACAGAGACACTGGTTGTTGGCTGAAATTTCACAGTAAAACCATCAGTGGTGATTATCAGTGACCACTTCAGTAATTTAAATTCACTCAGTGAACTATATCTTTATAGCAGATAAACAAACAGTTAGCAAGGGTTTGAAGCCCTAATCTAGCTAAAACTATTACTTTCAATTATTTTGATGTAAACAGATCGGATTTTTAGGATCTATAGATTTTGTAAAAGGATATAAAACCCATGATTAATTTATGAAAGGGGTTCGACTCTGGAGATTTATGAGCTTGCTCCATTATCAAGCGTCTCATCTGGTTCATTCCAAGTATAAGCTCTTTTTTTGTGATTTTTTCAGCCATCTCTTTCTTTACTTTGTTTATTGCCTGAATGTGCATTTAGGTAATTCTCATATTTATTAAAGTGCCGATAGCTTTCATCCTATTGGTTATTTAGTGATATTTGATTTATAAAAACCATCCTCAGTAGGATTTAGCCATTTATATGATGTGTTATGTGTGTAAGTCTACCAGCATGGTGAGTTCTCCATCCCTGCACCTTTTTGTCAAACTACTGAACACGTTGTAACTAAAATCCTTGTGATTGAGTGAGCTTCATGCATGTCTTGAGAGTGAGAGGTTATATAGGTTATCCGAATTGATCCAATTCAAAAAAACCATAAAAACAGTTTAAGTTACCAGGCATCCTCGAGCTACAACCTAGAGGAGTTTCCTGGAGTGATAACACACCGCTCTGTCATAAAGGAATAAAAGCGGTACCCTTGGTAAAAATGAAAAAAAAAGAGGATTCTTGAGGTTTCTAGAACATGAGCCTCGTGTCCTCCCTTATCCCTATCAAACTGGGTTGGTTGGAGTCGAGATCCCTCTTGGTAGGATCTTATGGCCACCTCACCCACAATTCTCTCAACTATCCCTATCCAATGAGCCCTATAAATACAAGCTCATGTCCCATAGTTGGGGGAGAGAACTGAATGGTAATGTTATGTTGTTGAATTGGCTATCTAGCCCAATCCATTGGAGAGCACAAGAGAGAAAGTTGAAGCTATCGGGGATGAGGAGTTTTTTGACACTAAGGCAATAGTTGTAAGCTTCTTCATTGGTTTCTTAATGCAAAGCTGATTTTCATCGCACATATCTGTTGTATTGATCTAGCGTGTATATGTTACTGGATTCCTTAGTCACTAGTATGAATGTGTAAATGATGTTTTGGTAGCTTTGATGTTATTTTTTTTTGACATGTTCTGCAGGTACACAGGTTCATCATCAAAGCATTATTCCAGGTGTTTACAACATTCAGGGAAGGTTTTCATCCTTTGTCGTTCACTTATTTGTTCTGGATCTGAACCATTCGGACTAGAGGAACAACTTCTGTGCGTAGAAGGTGCAATAGTCCTGACAAAAAATATGGAGACTCTGCTGGGGACCAAAGCAAATTTCAGTTGATCTGATCTTCCTTAGTCCTTGAACACTTATCTGAATCTAGGCTCCAGTCTGTAACTCTCTTCAGTCAGATTTTCCATCTGACTTCATGAAGTTTGCTTTAAAACTTTCAGATCTGAACTACTTTGACTTTATATGCTCTGTTTTATTGTCAATTCATCAGTATTTATCTTCATCTGAGCAATTTTTTACTTGAAATATCATTCTCTTTGTGGTTTGGATATATTCATGGAACCACGCATGTGTTGTAGGCAATAAGCAATGCCACCGCATGAACCTTGTTAGCAATAGGTGGTACCACCACCTGAGTTCAGTGATCCAGAAGCGGTACTCATCTAGAACCGCTCTATCAAAGACCCCTCCAGCGCGGTGCCAAGTAGGCCTTGTTCCAAAACTTGATTTTTTGTGATTTTTTGCAAAAGTAGGGTTTGGCTTGCTTTTAGCCCTGCACTGTCAGGCTTGTTTGTTTGCATCTTAATGCTCATGGTTGAAAATTTTATGGTGAAAATTTGTTTGGTTGAAAGAATTCAAAAGCTAAGATTAAGATTGTTGATTATTCGTTTGCTTTCATGCTTGTTGGTTGTAATTCTGAAAGGAATTGTTGAAAGCTTAGGTTTCAATTAGATCTCTTTTCATTTCATTTATAAAGACTGAAAGAAAAACCACTTGATTATCATCTTAATTTCATTTTTTCCATAGAGGACTTCATTTTTCTTTTAAAACAGAATTTTTTTTGTTGAGATTAGGTCATTATTTTTACTGAGCATAGGGCACTAGATCTCTAATCAGCCTCACAAGATTTCAGGCTCCCTCTGTTCTTTTGTCTCTCTTGCATTAGTACTGTCTCATCAAAAGAAAAAATAGTGTATTTTTAATTTTTATCTATCTATGTTTTAAAGAAAAATCGAAAAAATAGATTGCATATGCATGTATAGTGCTTGTTGTTTTTCTTCTAGGAAAAGAGACTCTTACCCATCTTATTGCTTTCAAAAAAAAAATGAGTTTGGAATGTGTTTCTTCTCTTTGAATTTGATTTGTTCAAAGTAGTTGATTGGGGATTTTTGGTTTTCAAAATGAAAAGAAAATACTCTCTCTCCCTCCCGTAAGTAGGCATACCTCGAATGGTAAAGTGAAATATTTGCATCTACATATCTGCATGGTTTTACTTTTTCTGTCAAAATTCCATGCATTCACCTAACCATCCACTTTAAAATTAATGGTAGTTATAGGATTAAAATTTACATAGAAATTTGAGTGATAGGCTAGAGACGTGTTCGGGTGTCATTAAGCATAGGAGTTGCTGTTACTCATCCGCACTACATCCTGGGACTTGTGTGGTTCTTCCACGTACCGTCGGTATATCTAACGACCTTTTGCGTACCCTTGAGGTATATAGAAAGGTATTTCACGTACTCAATTGTATATAGGAAGGCCCTTTGTGAATGGTTGTGCATTAGAAAGCACTACTACCTATTTGAGCTCCCATGTACCTTGCATATATCAGGAGACCCCACTAGGATACCTTATCTATCTGAGAAAATCCCTTTAGCTAGCTTGCTTGGAGAAATACACCAAAAATAGCATTCAAGAAGATTAATATGCATGTACCCTTGTGGTATATCATGAGTGGCACCTTCTTGACAATCCTGGTTAGAGACCAGACTATCTGAACTCCTCTTGTCATTTAAGCTTGCTTGTTTGGCCTGTAGCTTGAGTAGGGGAATTTTTGGTGTGTTTTTTCTAGTTTTGAAACCCTAGGTTAGATAGGAACTATACAAATTGGCTGAATTGAGACAGTCCAGAAGAGTATGGGGCTTGCCACCTGATTTTACTCCTGTTTCGAGAGATCCTATGGAAGATATCAACAAAGGAGCTTCTACCAACTCCCACGTGGGAGAAAATGTGGTTGCAAAAAGAGGAGATCCATATCTTTCGCATGGTCCTCCCTTGGCTCAGCAACCTTATAGGAGTAATATTTCTTTCCATTATCCCATAGAAGGCCATGTTGATGATATTACCCGTCCAAATTATGGTCCCAATGCTACGTTTTGGGATACCTCTATAAAAAAGGACATTGCTTTCGTTTGGAACCTGTCCAACCTATTCTAAAGAAATTTCACCAAATGAATAAGAACATAGACAATACCAGGAAGCTGTTCTCTATACAAGAGAACTTGAGAAGAAAATAGATAACATATTGGGTACACCACCACCTCACTCAGCAGGTTTTCTTCGTAATACAGACCCTTGGCCCGCAGGATATCGCTCACTTGTTGATTCTATGAAACCCATTGAACCTATCCTAGATCACGCTGTGACTCCACATAATCCAGGTCAAACCACCAACCCCACCACCTCCCATATTATGTCCGTTCCAAATCCTCTCGGGTCTTCTGTACCTAGGGAACAACATTCAAATCATGTTTAATCAACACCTTTTAATGCCCAGGGGAAACCCCTGGCATGACCTACATTACCTACCATTGTAATTGTAGCTAGTAGTGGATAGACCTCTAGTATAGAGAAATCTGTAGACTATGTCCCTCATACCCATAAGAATGTGGTTAACCCCCCATCTAGTTCAGGTCAGCCCTTGGGGGCACAACCTGTAAGCAATAAAACCTCTTCGGGGTATGGTTACACAGCAAATCAAGTACCTGTAGGAAATATCAATTACCAACCCACCCCTACAGGAATGCCTTATGCTAGAATTCCATACCCTAGTAATACTTTCACTCCATGGGGGCAACCTAACTGGTCCTACATGCCAGCTATGGGAGGGATATCTATACATACTGTGGGGGGTGTCGAAGGACCACATTATGGAGGTCCTACCTTTGGGGGGCCTAATGGTCCTGGAGGGCCTGGCGACTTTCCTCCTTATGGTCCTAACAGTCTTGGTAGTCCTGGGGGGTTTGGTGGCCTTCCTCCTAATGGTTCTAGAGGCTCTGGAGGTTTAACTCCCAGGGGTCCTAGAGGGTTTGGTGGTCCTACTCCTGGTGGACCAGGTGGTCCTGGTGGTCCCAGCGGTCCTGGTAGTCCCAGAGGCCCTGGTGGTCCTCCTCCTGGAGGCTCCGGTGGTCCTAATGGTCTTGATCTTGGAAATAAACCCCATGCGGTGGATCTTTTGGTAGTTCTTGATCACAACAGCCATTTCAACAACCTATATATCATTCTACTTATGGTCCTACTGGTACTTATATGCCCTATCAATACTACCCGTACATACAACCTAATCGCCAGTTACCTTTCCTAGCAACTTTGGACTTACCTGATTTGTCCAAGTTGATTAATGATCCCATTTGACATAACTCGTCGTGGCCTCCCATTCTGGTAAAGTTACCATCGAACATCCCAAAATTCTATGGGAAGCAAGGAGATGATCCAAAAAACCATGTCATGACATTCCATTTGTGGTGTTCTTCAAACTCCCTAATGGATGATTCAGTTTGTTTAAGACTCTTCCAGCGAACTTTGACCGATACCTCCGTGAAATGGTACATTGAACTTCCACAACATTCGTTTGTGGATTTTGGTTCTTTGGAAACTGTATTTCTTACACACTTTCAGCTTCCTATCCATTATGAAATGGGTACCAATCTCTTAACTTATTTGCATCAAAAAACCTCCACCCGCATATCATATCATATCCATGAGTGGAGAAGGTGGAGAAGACTTATCAAGGCTCCTATCCCAGATTAATTATTAGCTGATTGGTTTACTAAATATTTGTTGCCTCCAATTGCTCGAGATGTGTCTATGGGCAGTGCCATTACCAAAGAGCAAGCCATTAGTTAAGCCTAATCTCTGGACTTGGTATATTCCCAATCCAAAACATTGTATGACTTGATCCCTCAAGCTCCTCACCCAAGCACTGATCCTACCAAGCCACCAGCAGAAACCCTTATTGATTGGATTATTGGTTCAATCCAGTTCCCACCAACAGCAAAACCTGCCAAGCAACCCCAAACTTTCAACCCTACTCCTTCAACTCCCAAGGTTTCCATCGAGGTAAATTCCATTCAGAGTACACAAATGCCCAGCAACAATAAAAAGAAAGGTAAAACCTAAAACAAATAACCTAGAAACCTACAGGAGAATCTAAAACCAACCATCAACGAGAATGATAAAGGGAAAATAAAATCAAAATATCCATGTCTGCTATGCGGAGGTGACAACTTCACAAAATAGTGTCCTTGTCATGAATAAATCAATCAATTTCTAAAAACTAATCCCATGTTAGTAGTTCTCATGGATCCTTTTCCCTCTCAATAACAGCTGATAGACCACATGTCTAATCAAGGAAATTCTAGTTCTTCAGAGGAAATTTGCATGATGTCCTTGGACACTATTAATTTTCAAACTCAAAGTCAGACTTATGACAAACCCATAGATAAGAAAGAAGACAATTCTTCTTCAGGAAAAGCTCCCTCTATTGGTTCTCCTGAGTCCTCTTCTACTAGTCCCCTAACCATCGAGGAACCTAATCTCGACATGGTTTTGCGCCCACCCAAGAGTACTCTTAGGAAGGATGTTTTTAATCCTAATTCCCAAGTTGCCTAGTTTTATAATGTAGTTGAAGATCTTGCTCAGGCACCATGTGCAATCTCTACCTTGGAAGTACTCCAAAGTTTTCCAATGCAACGCAAAAACTTGTTAACATCGTTAGGAGCTTTAGACCCAGACAACACTAATGTGATTCACTTTAATGTCGAGAACTATAAGTCTAGACTACCTCACAAACTCATTTTCCAAATCATAATGAAAGTATTCGAAAAGAAGATATTTATAACTGTCTTAGACAAAGGATCTTCAACTTCGGTTTTGTCCCTGTCTTGTTGGAAAGCTATTGGCTCTCCCAAGCTTGTAACATCACCAACAACTCTAAAATCCTTTGATGGATGAGGTTTCCAGCCCCATGGTCTCATACCAGCCCTTTTTGTCAAGCTTGGAGTAAAAACCACTTCCATTCAAGTGGAACTAGTAGATGCCCTGTTAGACTACAACCTCCTATTAGGAAGAAATTGGTTTTACGTCATGACTGTTGTCGCTTCGACGGTATTTTGAACCGTCCAGTTTCCGCATCTTGGGAGGATTGTAACCATTGACCAGCTTGATTTTTGTACACCAGATGTTACCACCCCTATGGCTAATAACATCCCTATGTTAGGCCAGTCGTCCCCTCCTTACCAGTCGATTGGGGTAGGCATGTTGAAGGATTCTTCCCTTATGGGGATTTTTCCCTCAAACCCTCCTAACATAGAAATGGAGACATTAAATATGATTTCTTCGTTTGATTATGATCCAAAAGTAAAACAAATTGTTGGGTCCACCTCATTGATTCTGCATGAAGCAATGTACAACATTATCCAAACCCTTTTCAATGACCACACTAATGACCTTCATCTGGTGGCTTCGGACCCTTACCACCTGCCCTACTGGTTAGAACCCTCTCTTCCTAATCTATATTATCTCTCCCATACTTTTACTTCTAATGAGTCCATTATGGATATTATGATCACAAATGAACCTATATTGGAGGATCATCACCATAGATCCTCATTCCTCCCCAATACCACTTCGGTATACCATGAGTCAAAACACCTCAAAGTCCTATATTGTTACAGAACATGGATTCTGAAGGAAAGCTATGCAACATTACTAAAACAAATCCAATTGACATATTAGCCAAGCCTGGAACCCTTGAGCATGTTCATGTTGGGCAACACTACTCAGCAAAAAAATATGAAGCATATAGAGCACTTTTCAAAGAAATTCGAGATGTCTTTGCCTAGTCCTATGAAGAAATGTCGGGGATAGACCCATCCATTGTGGTTCATGAAATAAAAACCTATCACACTACAAAACCTGTCAAGCAAAAACTGAGACAAGTCCATCCACGGAAAGCCGCAGCTATCAAAGCTGAAATAGAAAAACTTCTAAAAGCAGGGTTTATTTATCCCATACCCCTAACGGAATGGGTATCAAACGTCATCCCTGTCAATAAAAAGTATGGCACCATTAGAGTCTGCATCGATTTTATATATTTGAACAAAGCTTCTCCCAAATACAACTTTCCCACTCTGCATATCGACCAGATTATTGACAACTGTGCCAGAAGTGTCATCTTTTCGTTTATGGATGGATTCTTGGGTTATAATCAGATGGATATTTTACCCACCGATCAACACAAGACTGCATTTATTTTCCCATGGGGAACCTTTGCATACAGGAAGTTACCATTTGGCCTGGAAAACACTGGAGCCACTTTCTAGCGTGCTATGTCCTATGCGTTTCACATATAAAACAAATTGTAGAACCATACCTTGACGACTTCCCATCTCATTCACAGCGACGAGAGGACCACCCTGGTCATCTTAGAGACATTTTCCTGAGATGCCGTCATTATAACATACAACTCAATCCTCATAAATGTGTTTTTTGCATCGATACGGGATTCCTGTTAGGTTTTGTGGTTTCTAAGGATGGCATCCAGATAGATCCATTGAAAATTGTGATTATTCTAGCCCCACCAGCCCCAACCAATCTTCTAGAACTCCAAATTTTGCAAGGGAAGGAAAACTTCCTCTACTGTTTCGTTTGCAATTTTGTAGATAAAACATTCGGTTATATGTGTCTCCTTAAGAAGGACACTCCATTCTTCTGGGATGACCAAGCCCAACAGGCCTTTGATAATCTCAAACATGCTCTGACTCACTCACCTGTGATACACCCCCTAGATTATTCAAAGGATTTTCTCTTATACATTGCTACCTCCACTACTACCATCACTATGGTTTTGGTGCAGGAGAATCCCGATGGTTAGGAGCATGTGATCTACTATGCTAGTAAGAATCTCATGGATTCTGAAACTCGATACTCACACATGGAAAAATTAGCATTGGCCACGGTAATTGCTATTCAGAAATTTTGTCACTACATTTTTCTCCGTACAACCACCGTATTGCAGACCATAACCTTATGTATTACATCCTGACTCATCAGGTGCTTGGGGGAAAATATTCCTGATGGATATTCATCCTACAAGAGTTTGATCTAGAATTTTCCAAAGCTACGTCAAAGAAATCCTTGGTCTTTGCTGAGCTCATGTGTGATCTTTCTTGTGCTTCGACGGAATCTAAGCCCAGTGATTCATTCCCGGATGAATTCCTGTTCCCGATAAGCACTACTGACCCATGTTATGGATATTTTCTCATTTATCTCTAGACACAAATATTTCAGCCTACTCTATCCCGTGACGATCATCCTCGTATCCATCACCACGCAAAATACTACCTCATATTAAATGACACTTTGTATAGACGTGGTATCGATTCCATTCTCCAACGATTCCTTACCCACGAGGAAGCTGAACAAGTTTTGAATGACTTCCACTCTGGAGCATGTGGCGGTCATCTATTTGGGATGGCTACAGCCCAGAAAATCCTTTGCGCTGGCTATCTCTGGCCTTCAATCTTTAATATTCTCATGAGGCTATTAAGAAATGCCCACCCTATCAACATTTCTATCCTAAAAATCGCACCCACCCTACTCCATTACACCCCGTCATTTCCATTGGCCCTTTCACCAAATGGGGTATCGATTACATGCATTATAAGCCTACCTCAGTCGGGGGGCATGGTTACATCATCGTAGCCATTGATTATTTTACAAAATGGGCTAAGGCCATGCCTACATATGCATAGGACAGTAAGACTACCACTCTCTTCCTATTCAAACATGTGATACCAAGATTTGGAGTCCCACAGTCCATAGTCACTGATCACGGATCACATTTCCGCATTCAAATGATGGAGGAATTAAGTGCCAAGCTAGGTTTTCGTCATGAAAACTCAACACCCTATTATACGCAAGCTAAGGGTCAAGTCAAGGCCATTAACAAATTTTTGAAAACAATGTTGCATCGGATGGTTGGAGAACATAAATCCAACTGGCACCATATTATTTTCTCCATTCTTTGGGCTTATAGGAATTCGGTAAAAACAGCTACTGGTTTTACACCCTTCTAGGTTGCCTATGGACTAGAAGTTGTCTTGCCTATTCAGTCTCAAATTCTATCCTTGGAACTTTCCGTCGAGCTTCTCCTAGACACTTCCGCAGAGGAATAAATATTTTTCTACTTGAACAACCTTGACGAAACTAGAAGAGATTCTACCTTAGCCAATGAGGCACATAAGAAACGCATCAAGGCGCAGTATGATAAGTCTGTACAACCTCATGCCTTTAACGAAGGTGACCTAGTTTTAACTTATGATCAAAGATATGACAAACTAGGGAAAGGGAAGTTCGAATCCATGTGGTATGGTCCTTTCATTATTTCCAAAGTTCTATAGAAAGGTGCCTATGAGCTCGTGGACTATGATGGAATCCACTTAGGACAACCTCGCAATGGGTTGTACCTGAAGAGGTACTATTCCTAGATATTTCTTGTATAGTACCTTGTATATATTTATATTACTTGACGTTTTAGTGTGCATAAGTATTTTCAATATGGTTTTGATTTTAGTGTCCGTATCTATTTATACCATGTTTTGGTCGTGTAGAGCAGATGACCTTCTATGGCTTCGTTGATGGTGCTTGCTGCCACACCTTGAATCTTGTTTCAACTGCTTGGGTTCTCTATTCCCCAGCTTACAATTTAGTCAGTTTAGGATCATTTTGTATTGGTCCCGCTACCAATAATATCACTGAGTATCGAGCAGTCATAGCTCTTATGACTGAAGTTGCCTCCTAAGATGTTTGTAACTTGGTATTTTTGATGGACTCACAACTAGTGGTTTGTCATTTAAACCATGTCTATACCATCAGGAATCTCGCACTTATTTGTCTCTTCCAGAGGGTACGTTTATTAGGGAGTTCATTTGAAGCTATTACCTATAGGCATATCCCTAGGGAAGATAAGGCAGTGGCCGACTCATTGGCAAATTACATTCTAGACTGACATATTGCCCATTCATGATGTGGAAATCAAACATGGTTCACTGTAAATAAACTGTAAAAGACACATAAATACATGTAAATACATTTTCCATTTGAGACACATAAACACCAAAAGTAGAAGTCTATATATATATATATATATATATATATATGTGTATAATGTTTTACAAAAAATAGGTCACGAGACCTCATCTGAAGTGCTTAGGATTTCAGGAAAAAAATCATCATACAAAAATCCTGAATCTATCTATCGACTTTCAGTAATACATCATGCGGCCTATCATCTAGTGATGCTCATGGTAACACATGACCGCTTAGGCTACTCGACGTAGCAGTCTACTAAAATGACGTGGTACTCTCGTAGTGGGCCTTTGGTACCTCAGTGGGAGGTCATCAATTGAGGCATATCGTATGTCTAGAGTTAACTTCTAGAGGTTCTCCTCTATCTCCCCTATCACATCATCACCCTATGGTACAAAACAAGCTCTGGCTTTCCTGTATAGTGCGGAGGATCCCCCAGGTCGTTCTGCTCCAACATCTGCATGAAAACATTTAAGTCTCGTTACTACACATAAAAATATAAAACATTAAAACATAAAAACACAATTGCCATTTTAGGGTTTTTGTTTCTTACTAATGTCGCCCCATTGTGCACCAGGTGGAAGCGGTAGTTCAGGGTCACCCCTAAAGTCAGTAACCATGTATGCATAGTCCTCAACCATGAGGAGTTGATCTCTTAGCCATTGGAAAAATGGGTCTCCGAACTTTACCTTGCCTCTACCAGTGCCTGTGTGGGCCATGATCTAGACCCACCTCAGCATGCGAGCATCTCTCATCCTCAACTCTGTGAATACCACTTGGGGTCTCAGCTGGGGGACTCGCTCAAAAAAGAAACATGCTAAGATGGATCTGAAACCAAACTGTTTCAGCTCCCCCTGCCAACACTTAGTCAACTAATCTTTGAAAACCAGTAATAGAGCCTCCACCCAATTGAAGACTGTGGGTGCCATGGCCTCTACAGCATAGAGAATATATACTCTAGATGCTTGATGAACCCCTTGGATCCCTGCCACTCTCTGCATGGTAAATAAAATTGTACGAAGAGGGCCATCCACCACTCCTTTTATGGGAATTTTCCTCCCCGATGTTCTGGTCCCAGGAATACAATGGCAATTTATCAATTCCTGAGTGGTGATGTCCCCTCCACGGGAACCAGTCAAAGAGATGGGAGCACCCTGTCTCGATAGGCCTATCAAGAAGTAGACATCTTCTACTTCAATTTTCAATACATGAGCACCCACCTCAAAATATTGTTGCTCTAGATTCCACAGAAGGAGAATATGCTCCAATAAACACTCATGTGACACCATGCTAGGTGTGCAGAAAAGCTTCAGGAGACCACAGTTCCTCAACATGGCTATGCAACCCATGTTTCTTTCGGCAAACGCATCATTATTATCATGTTGCCTCTCTTTCCAAATAACCATTTTTAACCAATCAAAACCTGCCAAAAACAATCATAAGGCCAATTAGAAACACTATCAACCTTTTAAATTATCAAATTTTAGCTAATTTTCCTTATACATATATTTTTCTTTACCCATGGCCGGCACCACCTGAGTCCTGTTGAGGACATGTTGTGGCACCGCATGAGTGGAGTGTTTCAGGCACGGTTCTTGTGGGGTACCACTTATCCCACAAGGGATAAGAGCAGTGCCCACATTCATGGTTTTAGGGGTCACTCAAATGGCCCAAAACACCCACAAAAGTAAAACATGAAAGCATAAAATGAAATAGTAAGGTTCAAGATTTTACCTGGAACTGATGATGCATAAATCCGACGGTAGATGCTCCCGAAATCAGCAACTACAAATCTGGCCAAGAAACTTCTCCAAAGGCTCTACACTATTGGCAAATGGTAAAATGTTTTGTTTTTTACTATTTACATAACTTTTTACAAGCATTATAGGTTTTGGCATGTCATAGTTTTGTTTTTAAAATCATTTATTACAAGAAAACTATCAACCATGATCCTTTAATGTCATTTATTGGAGATTTTTGTCAGTTGTTGCAGGATAGAGAGCAGTAGCAGTAAAAATTTTGGGAGTTTGTTTTTGACTTTTTAGTACTGCCATAAAAGGGAAAAAGTCTGTGAGCATTTATTGCGACACTTTGGTCATGCTCTCCAAACTTAGCATCAAAGGTCCGAGTCCTTTTCTGATTCTTTTCAAACTCGTAAAATCCCTCATCATGAAAAGAGACCTAGTGGAGTCCTCTTTAAACTCTTTTCGGGCTCCTTAAATATGAAAAGATTGTCGAGCGATATTGTCTTCTTCATGCTCGTTAAAGAACTTGAAGAGTCGTTCATTTGATGGTAGGTTATCACTTTTTCGGTTCAGATGAAATATTTATGAAAAAGGACCCTGTGGATTCTTCTTTTGTGGTCATTCAGACTTTCTAAACATGAACAATATTGAGTTAACTTTCATTGGACTCGTTAAATTAAACATTGAGAGACCCCCTTTTGGGAACAAACCCCTCCTCTCTCAGGTTCCTAAAACATATGAGTTTGGACTTGTATTCAAATGAGATACAACGAGTGTTTGTTACCCTCCTTTAACTCGTAAAAATGAAAAGAGGCACTCATCAACCATGATGGGAAAGTTAAGGGAAGGAAATCATTTTGCAAGTAAATGGCAGTTTGCCATTACCTTTGAACATGGCACTTGTCTGCATATCATTTTAGTCAATTGGGTACCCAGCTGATTTCCATGAAAATCCACTTTCATGAGTCATGTCACTCCTTTGATTCTTTCAAAATAATGCATTGTCCATCATCGCACTATGTGTTTTTCTGGTCTAGTCTTGCTTCCAAGTCTTTTATAATGCCACCTGATGTTCAAAGGGAAGTTGAAAAACTTTACCTCTGCAGTCAAAATGGTCTCTGTGTCAGTACTTTTGAGACAGTATTATGGTTACCTCATTCACATCATTCCAGAACTTTGTTTCGAGTTTCATGTCGTCGGTGTGGGATTCATCATGGCCCTCCTTCGACGAGACTATTCTTGTCAACATTAGTTCATCATCTAGGAAATAGTCTTAGAAACAAATTCAATACCTTAAGATCTATATGCCACAATAACAAATTCTCTCACTCTTGACATAGGTTCACATCATTGACCTTTGATCGATAGAATCGACTGGGTTTTTGACATCAAGACATCTATTCACACTCAGTAGATTGTACTAGGGTACCTTGGGAATCATTGACATCAATGGTGATCTCCCTCGCACTTGTTAACGGTTCACATCATTGATTGGTAATCAAGTGGTTTCTACCATGTTCGACTTCATAACATTGTAATCACATGGATAGAATTGTACCTTATGGAAGACGAGACAAAGACCCTGGTTACTTGTTTAGCACTCATTCCTTTCCCTAGGTTGTGATGGAGTTTTGTATATCAATCATGGATCCACATTTTTATGGTCGTGGATATGCTTAAATTTGCATCTGTATGACATAGATCTACATTGTATGTTTGGTAGTTATATCCAAGTTTGAGTCCTCTATCACATGGATCTATGTTGTATTCTAGTAGCCATGGTTGTTTATTCCTCTCATGGATCTACCTTGTATTGGTATTCATCCATGA
The DNA here is from genome assembly GCA_001517045.1 of Pseudotsuga menziesii. NCBI lineage: Eukaryota > Viridiplantae > Streptophyta > Pinopsida > Pinales > Pinaceae > Pseudotsuga > Pseudotsuga menziesii. The sequence goes on along the minus strand of LPNX010231044.1, from coordinate 338,995 downwards.
GTTGGTTACATTTGTCTATGGGTCAAAATTATTGATGTATTGCATATGCCTACTGGACGACACTCTCCAATCAAGCTGACTCTTACCCCGAAGTGACAACTTGTTCTCTCAAAGCTCTCACTTATCATATCCCTCTAAGCCTCATCCTTTTGGGGTCATTCTATTATACCCAAATCCTATCACCAACATGTGATGAGATTCTTAAAACCTATGTTTTCCCTAAACTTGGAGTGGAAAACATGCTCTGGATGTCAATTCTACATGAAAAAACCTAGCACCGCTTTTTCCCTTTAGCTGATGAGCGGTACCTTGTTCAGCACCACCTGAGTCCTATCATAGAAAAGTGGTGCCACCATGTCTGTGTTTTTCTCTTGAAGCGGTTCTTACCCTTCACTGCTCTGTCATAAAGGAATCAAAGTGGTACCCTTGGTAAAAATGAAAAAAAAGAGGATTCTCAAGGTTTCTAGAACATGACTCTCATGTCCTCCCTTATCCCTATCAAACTGGGTTGGTTGGAGTCGAGATCCCTCTTAGTAGGATCTTATGGCCACCTCACCCACAATTCTCTCAACTATCCCTATCCATTGAGCCCTATAAATACAAGCTCATGTCCCATAGTTGGGGGAGAGAACTGAATGGTAACGTTATGCTGTTGAATTGACTATCTAGCCCAATCCATTGGAGATCACAAGAGATCAAGTTGGAGCTATCGGGGATGAATTGTTTGTTTTGTGGAGGAGTTTGTCAACACTAAGGGAATGGTTGTAAGCTTCTTCATTGGTTTCTTAATGCAAAGCTGATTTCCGTCCCACATATATGTTGTATTGATCTCGCATGTATATGTTATTGGATTCCTTAGTCACTAGTATGAATGTGTAAATGATGTTTTGGTAGCTTTGATATTATTGTTTGTTTGAAATCTTATGCAAGTACATAGTTTCATCATCAAAGAATTATTCCAGGTGTTTACAACATTCAAGCAAGGTTTTCATCCTTTGTCATTCACTTATTTGTTCTGGATCTGAACCATTTAGACCAGAGGAACAGCTTATGTCCGCAGAAGGTGCAATATTCCTGAAAACAGATCTCATGGGTGAGGTGGAGATTAGACCCTAAAAGGGAGGATATCGAGCTCCATCTAGTCCTAAACAATAGGGATGAGGCTCCACGAAGGTCATCTTTGAGAATCCTCTTGAAGATTCTCTTTTTTCCTTGAAAACCCGAACACCACTCCTCCAATGAATCAAACATACGGTGCTAAGGGGGCACCGCTTCTTGTAGTAAGGGTAGGAGTAGTGGAACCACTCTTTTCTAATGTATCAGGAGTGGTGCTGACTTGGGTAATGCATTTTTTCAATGGGAGAGGAGCGTTACCATCTCAACACAGGAAAAAATTGCAAGGGGATAATTTGAACCTTCATTTCTCTAGGGAAAACTTTGAGGGATTGGAGCATACAAGGGGATACCTATCTCATAACATGAGGGTGATGATATTTTGGTATAACAGAATTCCCCTCAAATTATAATGGCTAGAGGGAAACAATAGGCAATATACTTTGAAAGAACAAGGTATAGTCCCGAGGAAAAGGTCCAATGGTCGAAACTTCTCAAACATCACAAAATTTCTACAACACCTTTTGATACATGTCCCAAATGACTCACAACATGGCTGCTGACCAATACAATGCAGATCCATGTGAGATACAAAATGCCATGGCTACTAAAATACAACGTAGATCCATGCGAAGAAGACTCAAATTTGGACATAGATACCAGAAATACAATGTATATCTATGTCATATAGACACAAATATGATCACACCACAAACATACAAATGTGGATCCATGCTGGTACATCATACAATATACTCCATCACAACCTAGGAATAAATCTATGAGTTATTTTCAACAGATACCCAGGGTCTTCATCTCATCTTCCACAAAGTATGATTATATCCATGTGATTACAATGTTCTGACATCGAACATGGTAGAAACCACTTGATTACCAGCCAATGATGTGAGCCGTTAACAAGTGAGAGGGAGATCACCATTAATGTCAATGATTCCCAAGGTACCCTCATAAAATCTACTGAATGTGAATAGATGATTTGATGTCGAACACTTAGTCGAATATTTTGATCAAAGGTCAATGATGTGAACCTATGTCGAAAGCGAGAGAACATGTAATTAATTCATACATACTTCAAGGTACTAAATTGTTTCTAAGACTAATTCTTGGATGATGAGATGATGTCGATAGGAATAGTCTCGTCGAAGGAGGGACATGATGAATCCCACATCGACGACACAAAAATTGGAATAAAGTTTTGGAATTTTGAGTATGATGTAACCATAGGAATGACTCAAAAGTAATTGACACAAAAATTTGTTTTGACTATAGGTGTAGACTCTACATACAATTTCCCTTTTGAACATAAGGCAACATGACCGAAGACTTGGTAGCATTGACTTGATGAGGCAGAACACAATGCGATAATGGACAATGCATTCTTTGATAGACTCAAAGGAGTGACATGACTCATGAAAGTGGATCGACTCAGAGACAAGTTGAATACCCAGTTGACTAAAAGAAATGCAGACATCTTCCATGTTCAAAGGTGACTAGCAACTGCAATTTATTGCAAATGAAAATGTATTTCCCTTCCCTTAATTTCCCCATCATGATTGATGAGTGCCTCTTTTTGTTTTTAAAAGTTCAAAGAGGGTAAAAAACACTCTATATAGCTCATCCTTTGGACAAGCCCAAACTCATATGTTTTACGAACCCGAGAAAGGATGGGTTCATTCCCAAAAAAGGGCCTTTCAACGTTGAATTTAACGAGTCCTAATGAAAGAAAACTCACTGTAGTTCATGTTTAGAGAGTCTGAACAAACTAACGAAGACTCCAAAGGGTCCTTTTTCATATGATTTAGTCCCTAGGGCCCGAAAAAGTATAAAATAATACCTTAGAGAACTCTTCCATTCATGATTGGTTGAAGTGTACCTTTTTCGTAATTAGTTCCCCCTAGTCCAAAAAAGGGGTAAACTATCACCAAGAAGATGACTCTTCAGGTTCGTTTATGAGCGTGAAGAAGGAAATTTCAATCGACAATATTTTCATAGTTTAAGAGTCTAAAAAGAGATTAAAGAGGACTCTATTAACCTTTTTCATGTTTGAATCTAGAGCATGAAAAAGTAATAAACTAAGCTCAAACCACTTTTCATGTTTTAACTAGAGCACGAAAAATGAAAAGTAAGCTCAACACCATCTTACTATTTTTAATGAGCTCGAAGATCAGTCAAAAGAATGCTCAGGGTATCTACTTCATTTTTTAACGAGCTTGTAACAGAGAAAGAACTATGCTCAAAATCACTTGTTTCATTTGTACACAACCTTGAAACAGAAAATAACTATGCTTGAAACATGGTTTCATTTTTATGCAAGCTTAAAACCAAAAGGTAAACTATGCTTAAGGACATCCATTTCCGTTTTTAATGAGCTTGACATAGAATGGGAACTTTGCTCAGGGACCTGTTTCATTTTTAAACGAGCTTGACACAGAAAAAAGAACTATGCTCGCAAACATCTGATTCATTTTTTAACGACCTTGACACAGAGAAAAGGAACTATGCTCGTAAACATTCCCTACCCAACATGATATCCAAAGGTTGGCAGGTTTCCCTCATTACATAAAAGCTAGCATCTTAACTACAATATGATGTCCATAGACTAGAACCATGCCCCCCATTTTACCTATGATGGGAAGAAGCTAACTAGAAGAAGGGGAAGGAATCACAAGAACATGAGGCACATTCAAGGTAGTTTGATTACATTAGAGGAAATTTGAGGTCGAAAATGGCCCTCCTAAGGAAAATAATAAAATAATAGTTAAAATAATAAGATAATAGTTATTAATTTTGGAGGACAAATAAAAAAACTACTTTTTTTGTTCGTATTTTTGACATATCTCCCTATGTTTTTACTCAAATTCTGAGTGGGAGAGCTTTTTAGATGTGAAATTTAATTCTTCATTTAATGAGTACCCACACTCCATACTTTTGATGGACCCCGCTACCCCAAAAACAAGAAATACCTGAAAAAATGTGATGATGACATCATCGTCACGTTTTTTAAGGTATTTCTTGATTTTGGGGTAGCGGGGTCCATCAAAAATATGTAGTGTGGGTACTCATTGGATGCGGATTAAATTTCACATCCAAAGAGCTCTCCCGCTCATAATTTCAGTAAAAATACAAGAAGATATGTCGAAAATACGAACAAAAAAGGTAGTTTTCTTTTATGACAAATATGTCAATTCAACCATTATGGTTGACTCATGTTATTGAAATTCTATTGGTTCTTGAATTCCAACTCACAAAATTTATTGTTGGCGCATTTTCTTATAAGGCCCATTTTAGACCCCAAATTTCCTCTAATGCTAGGAGTAATGCGATGGTCAGGTGTAACAAAGGAAAGTTGATCAATGGTCACAATCTTCCCATCATAGGGAAAATGTATAACTCTAAAGAGTATGGACACTACAGCCTTAATGGTGTAAACATAATCACATCCAAGGAGTAGATTGAAATGTAAAGGACCTTGGACCACCATAAGATCAATACAGACAATTTTCCTTCCTAATGTAATAGGGAAATGAGGAAGGATACCTAAAGGTGTAGTAGGTCTTCGATTAAAAGCCAATATTTGATCAGTGGCTAGCACAAGCTGAGGTGAACCTAAATCTTGCCAAGCAATTGAGGATAGAATACTAACAGAATCCCCTTCATCAACAATAGTGCGAAGCATCCGCCTAGTAGTAACATTCACAACTATCTGGAAAGGAACACTCGAATGAATACGAGACTCTGTTAGGTTACTCCAGTAAAAGGAAATAGCCTCAGTACTTGGAGAAGGTTCTGTCAAAAGAGACAAAATTTCCTCTTGTCAAGAAAAATCAAAACGAAGCATAAAAAATTCAACAGGTTTCAGTTCATTCTCTACTGGAAGAGAAGAACAAGGTCAAGATTTTCTCAAAGCGACTACTTCAGTCTTAACACTCTCTGATGAAAGAGTGGAATTAGGTGGAGATGATGTCAACTCGACCACTTCAACTTCACTCTTCAAAGGAAGAATGGGATCAACCACAGATGAATCTGAATTTACCACTTGGAATTCACTCTTGGAAGGAAGAGTGGAATTGACTGCAGATGAAACTGAATCAACCACTTTAACTTCACTCTTCAAAGGAAGAGTGGGATCAACTACAGATGAAACGGAATTTACCACTTCAACTTCACTCTTCAATGGAAGAGTGGGATCGACCAAGGTTTAAAATGGATCGACCACTTTATCAACCAATGGGATGTCAAGTGACAACTTACGATAACCGGTCGGAAGCCATTGATGAGGAACAATAATATCTTCCAACCACTTAGAAGCTTCATCCATGAAAGGACAAAGTTAAGTAAAGTGCATGTCCTTACATAGCAAGCAAGGATTTCTGACTTCACCCTTCCTACTCTTAAGCATAGAGTCACTGGTTGAGGGGGGATCATCAGTATGATGACCAAAGGCTGATGACATCTCTTTCTAGGAAACCTTAGACCATTCTTCTAAAACTAGGGCCAGACCATGACAATCTTTCAGAAGGTGATCACCCTTGCAAATCCTACAAGGGAATTTCAGCTTACATGGTCTTTGGGTGTGCAGATCAACACTCTTTACACTCGGAGGAGTAATTGGTTGACTTGGTTTTTTGTTTGTTTTTCTTCTTATTAATATTCCTTTTCTTCTTCTTCTTATCCACTTGACTACTAGTACTACAGCTTTCAACAGGTGAAGAGGGAGAAATGGGAAAACAGACATTTGGTGAAGAAGGAGAGGGATCAACATGAGGTTGATGCTCTTGCGATGAAGGATTAAGATCGGAAGCAATTGGTGTACATGGGATAGATGGAATGGAGAATAACCAAACAAGTAATCCAATAGTCAATCCAAGAAGGCTTAACATAGCCATGAGAGGAGGACCAACATCCCCATATGGAGGGAACACAAAAGACATGCTTGGTAAAGGAGTCTCTTGGTTGGTAGTCCTGGAAGGCAAAGCCAAAACTATGTAACAAAACTATCTCTCTCTTCTAAAAAATACTAACTATACAGACAACAAGTGCTACTCAAACTAAATAAGCAAGAAAAAAATGTAAGAGGATTGGTTCAAACATCTGGAACCTCACAGGATTATCAAGGCTTCACAACTAGTGTGATGCCAAGACGGCCAAAGGGTTAACTCGGATGGTCTCAAGATACCTAAAAGTGTCTCCTGATATACGCAAGGTACATGGGAGCTCAAATCGGTATTAGTGTTGTCTAATGCACAACCGTCCACAAGGGTCCTTCCGATATACAATCGAGTACGTGAAGTACCTTTCTATATACCTCAAGGGTACATGAAGCACCTTTCTATAAACAGTCGTGTGTGTTGAGTCCTATAAGTTGAACACTAGTATTCTAAGTACGCTGAGCCGCAGCGGTAGGATATCGCAGGGAGGCGATATCGCACCATCAGAGGAGATGAGGTGTGCGGTACCGTAGGTTGAGGATTGAGCGTAGGAGAGAGTTACGTGTTGCCCAGGACGAGGCGATGCGATAAGGACTAGAGTCATTGCGAGTAAGAGGAAATTGTGCATCGTAGAGAGAGATCTCATGGATTGAGAAGAGTTGCGAGACGCACACAGGACGCTATACAGAACCTGGTCGAGACACTTGAGTCCTTGGCCAACCCATTAGGATCACTTCAGGTGAGACTTCAGGCCGCTCCACGGTCTATTGCCGAAAGGGTCGGTGAGCTTGGGGTGTTTTTGGTACATTATAGTAAACCTGGGTATGCCCAGCGACCAACATAATCAACTAGATCTATGCTTGTGACCAAGGAATCATGAAATACATACATATGAAACAGTAAATATGGGAAATAAAATACATTCTTTATTAATAAATGATTGGAGAGACAACAACCTTCATGCCTTGGTGTTGAGAGTTCCTTCCAATGGCTCCTTCCCTCTAACTTCATCTTGCCTCCAAAGACTTGAGAATGATTTTGACAGATTTTGGTTATGCAACACAATTCTTCCTCCTCTGACCCATGGGGGATGAGCCAGTATTTAAATGCATGGGAGGATAGGTATGGTTGAGGATCTCATGGGTGAGGTGGAGATTAGATCTTAAAAGGGGGGATCTTGAGCTACAACTGGTCCTAAACCATAGGGATGAGGCTCCACAGAGGTCAGCTTCAAGAATCCTCCCGAAGCTTCTATTTTTTCCTTGAAAACTCAAGCATCGCTCCTCTAATGAAGAAAACAGGCGGTGCTAAGGGGGAACCGCTTCTTGCAGTAAGGGAACGAGTAGATGTGAGACTGTGTAAAACCAATATAAAGAAAACAAAAGCCACAACTACACAAAAAACAAACAAAGAAGAGCGCTATCGTGCAGAAAAAACATTCACTGGTGCGCACTAGTGTGAGTACAACATAGAGAGGGTGTGCAAGAAGTGACAAATAGAACTATGCAAAACAATAGCATGTTTGTCAAAGGAACAGGTGTATGGTTTGCATGGTCAAGACATCAGGATCCATGCATCTATGTAAAGAGTTAAAATGGCCAAATGGAAACCAATTTCCAGGGATGAATGGTATGCATCACTTCACCTGCAAAGCATAATAAACCAAAAATTATCTACTCAACAAATAACAACCTAGTTTAAGAGAAATTAACTAAAATGAAGCGGAGTATACATAAATATTCTTATGGAAAATATTGCACAAGGGTGAATATTTCCTACTTAGTAAGGGTAAAATCCTTTTAGGATGCAACAAGGATTCAATATTAGGTGCCCTTGTGGGTAGTGGGATTTATCTAAGTGATCCTGCAAGTGGTTGTTAGTGAAACAAAATAAAATAAAGAAAAAAAAACAAAGGGGTAGGAATGCAAACTACAACAACCAATATATGCCAAACCACTTTTGTATTTCCCAATGGTAAATATTGTATAGAAATTAGGAGATGTGAGATCCAATGGAGGAAAACAATCCCTCTTAGGGAGGACTATTTAGTCCACACTAGATGCTAAGTAGCTTGAAGAACAAATGCGAAGAGCAGTTGACCCTTGGAGGAAGGTGGGAAGGGAACTTGGGAGATGTTAATAAGAGGGAAGAGGTGAGCTAGAAAGGATCTCAAGAATAATTCTAGCACCATAACCTTGCTATGATTTCTTCTTTTAATATGCACTCCCATGACTTGCTTTTATAGGCCAAGTGGTGTCCAGGAAACAACTAGATTCAAGTGTGAACCCATAGAATCCATGAACTAGCTCCAAGGTACATAAAGGGGGGTATTTAATGGACCCAAGTACACGATGAGACAAATTCGAATTCTTGGACATCATGGGGCTTTCACGAGCCTTCAATGCGCCGCGGGAGGTTGAGATCCCGTCATTTTCATTGTAGCATGAATTTCGAAGGAAAAACTGTGTGAATCACGTGACCTATCTAAATAAAAGTTGCACTTGTAGTTAGCATGGGTACATAGTTATAATCCTTGAACGGTAGCACGACTTTTGAAGGAAAAGTAGCACAAGTATCCCCAAATTAATTCCTTTTGTACTCAAAGGCTCATATTGTTTTATGGATCTAATGAGGATGTCTTTGGTGGGATTCATACTATATGATGATGGCGCCTTACTATGTGAGTCACAAAAATTATGCATGTGTGTGAGATTTAAGCATTAATAGAGGTTCCCTAATGTATGAGGTTTAGAGGGTGTGCAAAGCTAATTGCATCATCTTTTATTTTATGTTCCCTCCTTGGTTATTGAAATCCTTTGAAGCATGTGTGGATTAATAGTTCCTCCATGTAGGGAAGGTTACTAGTGAAGCGACAACAAAGTATATTGTTTTATACAAACGAGGAGAGCATACCCATGCTTGTGAATATATTCCAGAGTGGCTACAAGATGAAGACATTGAGAGGTGAACTCATAAAACTATTGGCACATGGATGAAGGAGGATTTAATTCATGTGAGAGTACATGAAACTGGAAAGGATGTCATTAGTGTTGAAAAAGCATAACTTATAAAAATGAGTAGAATCCCATAGGAATGCAGGACCAAAATATTGTTGAACTCGCTCAAGGGGGTTTTTCATTGTACCAAATGTGTTGCTACCATGATTTTAAAATGTGAACATGTCTACCCTCGAAATGTATGAATCCCACTGATGAAATGGATGTGTTAACGTCGAGCATACGGGATACCACTAATTTAAGTATTACTAAATAATCTCCCTACTTAGTTTGAGGTGATACCTTATATTGATTGAAAGGGATTCCAAGGTACCACTATAGTCACTTCAACTCTTAAATTATGAGGATTGTATGTTGATGAGAGCTGAAGAAATTGATAAGACGAGGGTCTTATCCTTCTAACCAATATCATGTTATAACCAACTATGAGACTGAATGACCTAACACAATACTTACTGATATGTTTGGGGCTTATCACCTCCTTTGATAAATGCAAACTTGAGTAACTGATGGAAACATTCTTCAAAGTAGAGGGTCAAAGTGTAACAGAGGGAGACAAATTTCAGGTGAAGGGATTTGTTGGAGACACAATACTAAGGGAATGGTGACTAAAAAAACCAATAATGTTGAGGACAGGGAGACTCAACTACAATGATCAAAGGCATGACTAGCTCATTTCTTCCATAAGAATTAAGGGGTTCCCGCAATTTTTAGGGGAATTGTTTGTAGATAAATAATAATTAGTGGGGTCTCCATAGTTTTGGGTGGTTCGGGGGCCAAATTTGATGATGTGTGGGATTCCCATGGATTTTGGTGAGATGAGGAATAATTTGATTATGGAAAAATTTCCCACGATTTTGAGCGGGTTGGGGAACCTTTTCCAAAATGAGGTAAGGGTTGTTTTGCAAATGTGAAGATAGATGCCCCATGAATCAATACCATGTCATTGCTAGTGATGTATTAATAGCATTGATAGAAGTGATTTCATTTGGTTGAGTTCAAGGATCCTCAACCGAAGGGTGAGTGAGGAGAATGATTACCAATGCATCCCAAAATTGAGGGAGATCAAGAAAATGGTGTGTATAACACCCAAATTGATAACAAATAAAAAACGCTTTGTTGGTGCATAACTACTTGGACTTAGGGGTCTTATTGGGTGCTAAGGAGGTTGTGGTGCCCCTTGCCACAGCTGAGAATGCACTTGTGATGCTAATAGGGGGTATTAAGCATACTCCTGAGCTATTTTGAGGTGGGGCACGGGTTTGTCGCATGGCCTTACTAGGGTTTACTTGCATGGTAAGGATGTTCACCATGATGGGGACCTTCAACATTTGTTATGTGGTTTCCCTACCTTTATTCTTAGTTGCTCTCAATGAATATGCAAGGGAATGATTTCTAGTGGCATGGGCTTTTAACTTGGGTTGAATTATGCCCCCTGTTGTTATTTTTTGTGATGGTTGATGATGGATTTATCATTGGAGATGTTGTCTTGGGGTATAGACCTGGGGGAGTAACCCATCTAAATGAAACCATTTGATATTGTGATAGAGGTTTCTAGGCCATCTCTGGGTACAGTGGAATAAGGTACAATATAGGGATTCCCAAAGTGAACCCAAGGAGAGTTGATTGAGCCATAACCAACATGCCTTGTACTCTATTGGGGGATTACAATAATGGTATCTATAACATAGGGAGCATAGAGGGATTCAAGGTTTTTTATACTACGTGACTTGTGGCAGGACTTGATGATGATTCCATTGGGTTGGGAGACTCATTCTCATAGGTGAAAATGGTGCACATGAGACCATCCATCAAGGCAGGAATTTTAGGTGGAGGGCCTAAACACTCTCCTAGGAGATCAAAATATGTGTACACACTAGGGTATACATCAATTCAAGGAGGACAATTGACTTCACCTAATATGGGTAGGACATTTTCATGATTGGTATTAGCATTAGGGTCATAGTACCTAAGTTGGTCAATGGTTATAATATTCTTGATAAAGGGAAACATCGTGATGCAGAAGCCCGAAGAGGAAACCACCTTCATATTGTACATGTAACTACAACCTAATATAATTTTGTACTATAGATGGGAATCCATGACTTTAATATGTATCATTACCATTTCCCCCCCCTAGATCAATGGGGACATTTTGATAAAATATTATTGATTGCAGTGGTCACCATTCATAGGTGAGGAGGGATATAGAGGATGTCACTTACTCAGGTGAGCCCAAACTTTTTTAAAAATTTGAGGACATTATGTAAGTGGATAGACCTTGATTGATGATGCACTGAGGGATCATAATGTTCTTAACTATGTCTAGGACTTGGAATGTGACTGATGGGGGTAGTCATGGTTCACCTTTGTTAAGGTCAAAATTCATGAGGTGTGATTCAGAAGGTTCGACGGTGCCAAGTGCATTCAATAATTCATTGTGTTGGGTCAGACAAGACTACAAGACTTCTTAGGTGGAAATGGCAACCAGAGACTGATTCAAGTCATCCATAATATGATAATTGTGGGTGTATTTCATATGATGGTTATGAAGGGTATGGAGAAGTGGTGCCTTTGGTATCCTAAGGTATTTGTTTTGTTTTAGGGAACAAAATTTGTAAAGGGACTCATAAGGGGATGGTAGATTCTGCTACAATTGGTGAGGGATCAAGACTCTTATACCCTTTGGATTAGGTCTAAATGTTAATGATTGTTGATTTCATGAAAAAAAATTTAAATAAACCATTTCCTATGTGGTGAGGGTTTGGTTGTAGGGTGAAAAAACCTTGATTTCTAAAGTGTTGTCACAAAACAACTTGTTGGGGATATGGTGCATTAGGCACCTCAGGGAGGTTTGTTGATGTCTTTTTCTTTGCTTCCACCAAATGTTGGGAGTCGATGATAAGTGAGAAATAGTGAGTGTAATGGCCACTCTCGATAGATTGAACAAGAATAATTGGTTCTTAGGTTTGAATTCCTTCATTTTTGGGGAGGATTTCCCCCTTTCCCTTGTTGCTTACCCATGTTTTAATTCTGCTGAGAAAGGGTGTTTCCCACTTTCCCTGGCTACTGGTTTGACTTGTTCTTTCCTTTCTTATTCCCTTGATTTTGAGGATTCATGGGTTGGTGATGTTCAAATGCTCAAAATGAAGAGTTTGTTGTTGGAAAGAAGGTTTCACTAAATTAACCCCCATATGAGGAATGGGGGACGAACTAGGAGGAAATCAGTATCGATAGTAAGGGTTGTACCCCATTGATGGGAATATGCTTGTTTTTTTTCCATATGATGTGGATGTAGGAGCGGGTTGGTCCATTTGTAGTGGAAGAATCGATTGTGCTTTCCTTGCATTTGGGTAAGTAGGACAATGGGGTCCATATTATAGTTTTCAAAATGGACGACTAGGTACAATGGTAAGCAGAGTCGACACAGTGGGAATGGGTGGATATTGCACCACCATATGAGAGGGTGGTAAAGGAGAAGGTAGAGGGGGATATTTTCCATGTGAGGAAATGTACCCAATAGATCGATCTGCTGAATATGATGTCCCTTAAATGGGGGTATATAAAGAATGATATCAAGGGGCATTGGGGATAACGATGTATAGGTACCTTAATTGTGCATAAATAAGGTCAAAGTATTGGGAATTTTGGATGGTATTTTCCTTATTTTGTGGCATGGATCTAGACACATCCCTTGTAATAACCGGTTGTAGTGAATTAAGGAACCCATCCAAAAGGAATTGAGGTTGAATCTTGATGTTGCATAACATGTGACACCTATGCCACTCGTGGATGTGGTCTTCTATGTGGGAAGACGTATTTTGTATAAATTTTATGAGAATTTAAAGGCTGAGTTCATGGTGTATTGGTAGTTGAAAGTAGGTGAGGAATGTGGTGGCTATCCTCCCAAAAGTAGTATGAGAAGCCTCTGGTAGATTTACATACCATTTCTCATCTGTACTAGTGAGGGTTCTTTGAAAGAGACAGAGTCTCAGAGAATCCTCAACTATAATGTTGTAGGAACACCATAGATAGGACAACATGATATGGTTGGCGAGATCATCTTGTTGTTTCCCCCAAAACATAGGTATGTATGAGGGGATTTTATCAAGCATAACGAGCCACTTTGCATCATGAGATATGGGGTCATTGATCAACTTAGCTAAATCGGGGAGATTCAATCTATCCATGAATAGTAGGTTTTGGTTAGGTGTCACCACGTATTATGTTTGTTGTTTCCATGAGAGGGATAACAGGGAATATGTGGTGGTTATCCTTGTCCTCTATATGAAGATGAATATGTTGTGTGGCCTCTTTCCAAATATGGGGAAGAAGGTGAGGTGGTTTTTTCTCGATGAGGTGGAAATAAAGGTGATATTTTTCCATGAGAGGATGTAGAAAAATGATCTGAACTCTCTCACAGGGGAGAGAAAGAGTCAATCAAGGTGTGTCCCTATTTGAAGGATCTAATAAATTTGGTCGAGGAGTGGCCCCATCCATGTGATCTTCCTTGTGAACCACAAGGAGATAATGAGAATACACCCCTCGAGAGAGGGGATAGGCCTTTTAGTCTATGGGACTACCTTAGGGGGGAGTTTTGTTCCTCAATAGTGGAAGTTTAGTGACAAAGTGAGAGTGATTTTGGAAATAAACACAATTGAACAAATACAAAAAATATGCCAACCACAACAGATGAAAAATGGTGCAATAAGTGAGTGGTACATGAAAAGTTGGTTTAGTGCAAATAGGTACACATGTAGGTTAATTTTAATTACAAGTTAAGTGAACTTGTAGTTAAAAAGAAAATAAATTGTAGATTCTCTAAAGACATAACATCCTTCCTCTCAAATGTAAATGGTCCTTCCAAAAGAACAATTGTTGGTGACAATGAGATCCACACAACAATTGACTAGTGAAGGAAACAAAGAGCCATTTCTACTAGTGATTCATGCAATGTTGCAATCAAAATACTTGGAAACACTTTCAAATGGAAATAGCTAAATTCAGGAGTCACTTTCACCCACAAGTGCTCCTTGGATATTCCCTAATTTTTCCCACTAAGATACCTTCTTCCAAGTGTGGATCAATGGTTCGATCTGCACAATATAGTGGCATATTCCTATAATGAGTTGAGTGACTCATAGGGGAGAGTAGGGAATCTATGCCTATTCTTTCACCTACTTTCACACGATCTAATCGATGTTTTCTTTTAACACTTTCTTATAATAGGATATTTCTAGTACCCTAAACGTCAACAATATTATGTTTCAAAAATTTGTATTGAAACTATATTGATGGGTGTTGTTTGGATGCCTATCCCACACAATCCTACCAAACTAAAATGTTATTTTGTGACCTCCTATAGAATATTTTAATTGGTTAGCATTTTACAAGGGTTGATTTTAAGGATCCAAATTTGGTTAAGGTGTGTAAGGAAGGTATTTCAAAATTCATCTTCTTTCATATTCACCAAGATCGTATGAAATGTGAGGTGAAGAGCATACTAGGATTGAAAGAGATTTTAGATCCCTTAGTGTGTGAAAGTGGTAAAACACATATGAAGTAAGAAAAATGATTGCTGCAATTAACTAAAGAGATAAAAACAAATGCAAATGGAGTTTGTAACTTGAATTCTAGAGATACTAATTGTGCTCGCAAAATAAAATATTAATAAACTAAGTGTGCAATGGAGGTATTTCACACTCCCCCTTTTGTGATTTACCAAGCTCACATGAGGAACAAGGTGAAGAGCATACTTTAAGAGAGTAGAGTCTTTAGGTCATTTCTTATGGGAAAAATTGGATTTACACTATTTTAAATAAAGATGTAAAGTAAGTAAAGAAATATTATATCTCTTGAATCGTAGTGACAATAATGAGGCATGTTGAAGGCTTCGAGATTGATTACCTAGGTATTTTGAGGGATGAACCATTTAATACCAAATATTAGGCTATGTGAGATAAATACTATAGAATAATCTAACTATTGTAAGTTAATTATATCTAGTTTGTTAGTGAACAACCATTGAGGCTGTGAGATTGTGTAAAATTGGTATAAAGGAAAAGAAAGATACAACCACACAAAAACAGATAGATACAGGTGTTGTCACACTGAAAAGACACTCACCGATGCAAAGTAGCATGAGTACAAAATAGAGAGGGTGCATGGGAAATGACAGATAGAACTACATAGGAAGGAGTCTGGTAATATGTGCAGTAGCACGAGTGTCAAAGGAATGGGTGTATGGTTTGTGCGGCTGAGACACTTGGATCTATGCATCTATGTAAATAGATAAAATGGCCAAATGGGGGAAAAACTCTTGGGATGAAGGGTATGTACTTCTTCACCTGTAAAGCATAATAAAATAGAAATTAGATTCTTAACAAATAACTTCATAATTTAAGATAAATGAACAAAAATGAGGTGGAGTTTCCATAGATACTATTGTGGAAAATATTGCACAATGGTGAATCATTCCCACTTAGTTAGGGGAAAAGCATTGTAGGTTGCAACAAGGATTCAAAATTATCTACCCTTGATGGTAGGGGGTGCACTCTAAGTGATCTTGCAATTGGTTGTTATGAAACAAAATAAAAACAAATAAAATAAAACCAAAATAATACAAAGAACAAAGGTGTAGGAATGCAAACTCCAACAACTAATAGATATCAAACCAGTTTTGTATTTCCCAATGGTAAAGCATGTACACCTACTAATATATGTGATATCCAATGGAGGCAAACAATCCCTCTTCGGGAGGTATATTTAGTCCACACTAGATGCCAAGTAGCTTGAAGAAAAAATGATAAGAGCACTTTCTCGTTGGAGGAAGGTAACAAAGGAGCTTGGGAGATGCTAACAAGAGGGAATGGTTTACCTGTAAGGTGTTCAAGCAAAATTCCAGTAGCATAACCTTTCTCAAATTTATTCTTTTAATATGAATTCCCATGGATTCCTTTTATACGCCAAGAGGTGGAAAAGAAAAAAATAGATCCAAGTGTGAACCCATTAACTCCATGAACTATCTCCAAGGTACACAAAGGGGGTTATGTAATGAACCCAAGTACATGAGGAGATAATCTTTAATTCTTGGAGGTGATGGGACTTACATGAGCATTCAATTCACTAGAGGAAGTTCATATCCTATTGTTTTTGAAATAGCATCTATTTTAAAAGAAAAAACATGTGAGCCGTGTGACTTATCTAAGGAAAATATGTGCAATAGTGCACCTTGTCTAAAGAAAAGTTTCTTGAGTAGTTAGAGTGGATACAAATTTATGGATCTTGTACGATGGAGCTACATTTGAAGGAAAATTAGCGTGAGTAGCCCAAAATTCATTCTTTTTGTACTTTAAGGATCAGATTGTTTTTTGGATCCACGGATGATACTTTGTTGGGATGCATGCTCCCTTACCTTGTGAATCACTAAAATTGTGCATGTGTGTGGGATATAAGTGTTAAAAGACATAAGAGTAACAAATCTCTAAATGAACCTAATTTGATTTTATGGAACTCCATGAGGTTTTTCTTGTTTCTAGTTTGCTATATGGCCTTCCAAGATAAATCCTCTATGTTGTATTGTATGTGATCGCATGAATTCATTGTGCTTTGTCTTGAGTGAAATTTAAAACGTTCAACATATACATTTCTACATAAATTTTTAGTTTTTCATTATTTTTCTTGGCTATAATTACATGTGACAAGTCTTAATCACTTTGTTATATTGAGTTTCAAATGCCTAAGAATGTGTAATAAAATGGAGAAGGGTAGTTGAGTAAGAATACATATGTTTTGCTAACATCATATAACCTAATTGATACACATTAGAATAATACAATCCCTTTTTAAGATCTTTTTTACCAATATCTTGTAAATGGTAGATCCCATTGGAAAAGGAAAATCCCTTGGTTTATGAATGCTCCAAAATGTTTCTCGAGGGTAATCATAAGCATATTTAGAAGTGTAATGATTCTTATAAGTGCATATTTGGATGATAGGGTTTTGTAGGGATTCCTAAACATGATTCTAGTGTATTAACTATGGTCATAATACATAGAGAGCAAGAATATTAGCTGTAGGACAATGTGCCTCACTATGTATGTCAATAATAACTACCTTTTCCATTACACCTTATCCATTGACATAAGAGTGACAAAGCTAATGGTCCCATATCTAGAGGGATCATTTAGAAAGAAAGAGAAGGAACCAACTCTCATTCCAAGAACAATACCATCACCGAGTCCATGAAGAGCGCAAGAATATAGAAAAGAGATTGCCATAGGGTTGTACAAATAAATCCTATGACCTTGTTCACTATTGAGAATGTAAGTGTGGGAGAAGCTTCCTCCTAGGTAACTAAAGTGGAATCAGAATAATCTACAATCCCATTTGTTGATCTGAGCATGTATATGCATTCCATTGTAACTAAGCTAGATGAGATGAACCAAATGTTGGGACACGTGTATCAAATGTCAAGAAATTGTCATGTGTAGGTAATGGCCCAGAAAGAAGTGTTGGAGGAATAAATTGAAACAATGTGTGTAGAAGTAATAATGCAACATTAAGAGCTTATTCTACCATCCATTGCAAAGGATCACCTTGCAAAGGTAAAATAATCTTATCAAACCCTATGCATAAGAAATTGCCAATTGGAAAAAGAAGCCTATAATTTACCTTCCATGGAATATTTAGAGATAAATATCCAAGTGAAAGAATAAAATTAGAGGTTGGAGAAGATGAATATAGAGGATACCAAGTTCACATAAATGGTGGATTCCAATTTTCAACTCTAGAATTATCTACAACATCTACCAAATGTCTAGGAAAGAGAGAACACAATCAACTAACTAGCCAATCAAGTAACAAAGAAATAGAAAATCTTGAACACACTACCACCAAGTGCCAAAAAAATGAGCATGAATGAGATGCTGAAGATTAGTAAGATAATCAGGATGGTCCATGGAGAGTAATAACAACTTATACAAAAAGTCACAAATTTTCAGAAGATGGCCTAGAGATAGTACATTAAGACTCTATATGGCCTTCCAAGATGAATCCTCTATACCCTATGGTGTGCAATTGCATGAATTCGTTGTGATTTGTCTTAAGTGAATTTTGAAATGTTCAACATATATAGTTATACATAAGTTTGTAGTTTTTCGTTATTGTTCTTGGCTATAATGGCATGCAACAAGTCTTAATCATTCTATTGTATTGAATGCCAAATGCGTAAGCACATGTAATAAAATAGGGCAGGATGGCTAAGTAAGAATATATACATTTTGCTAACATCATATAACCTGATTTACATCCAGTGTAATAAGCTCCCAATAGAGAATTTATATCAATTATCCAATAATTTCTTACCTTTTCAACCCTCCTATCTAGAAAAAGCAAATCATTGAACTGATGAATTTTGTAGAATGTTTCTAGAGGGTTATCATAAGCTTATTTATAACTGTAATGATTCTTAAAAGTGTATATTCAGATGATAGGGTTTTCTATAGATGCATAAATATGCATCTAGTGGATTTAATAAAAATGTTGCAATGAGTTTCATAGAAAGAGACTAATTGAATGCTAATGATATTTAATAAAAAAGAGTTTTAAGTGTTGGAGATTCACATGATATATCTACTAGAGGAGTTCAATATTCTTAGAAAATAAATGTTTTCCTAGAAACTCTACTAATTTAATCCTTAATGAGATCATCCTACAACCTTTTTATTCCTCTTATAAGAGTAGAGAGTTATAAGTAACAAACTGACTACTTGAAGACTTAAATAATAGAGAAACATGACAATTGATGAGGTTATAATTCATAGGTTTGTAACCTCTCTATCACTCATGATTGTGGGATATGTCCAAGAAATTCATGTAATTAATCCTATACTTTTAAATGACAAATATTAAATGCAGAAATTAGATGCCCAAATTCAATCTCTTATCTATTTCCTAATTGCCCACTAGGTTAGTGGTTTGAGCTCTTTATCCCAAGTTAGAAAATAGGACAAATAAGAGATGAATTCCATTGTCCTCTAGGGTATGATAGAGAGTTGAATATAACCATTAGTAAAGAAGAACCAACGATGTATAGATTCACAAGTGTTGGAATAAACCGAATAAAATTAAAAAACTAAAATGAAATGAGGAAAGAACTAATTTTAGGAATGCTGGAAAAACACATAGTTATAAGAGAAATAACGTACTACGAGACCAAAAATAACTATAAAGGGAGGTTCCTTATATCCCCTTGAGTGGGCCCTACTCAAGGTGATCATAGGAGCCTTTAAAGGAATAAAAAAAATGTCGATAAGTTACAACAATATTCTTTATTCTTTATTCCATAGCTAAAATCATAACATCAAAAGTCTTCTATAATTCAATGTGCGACAATCAAGCCTTGAAAAAAATGGTATTATAGAAAGTTTGCTTATGGAAGTGTTGTAGAAATAGATTATGCTTGTTTGGACATAAGAATCTTAGGTCATCTTTGAGTTGCTAAAAGATAAGTTTATAAACACATTAATAATAAGGTTCTCCAGAATGGAACAAACCATTTCATGTGTATGTATCAATGCTTTACGCCCAACAGTGGATCAATGAAGAAACTTTGATACAATGTAAAAAAAAAAAACTACTGATCATTTGATCGTGTTTGCTAATAGAAAGTTGGCATTGACTTAGGAGCTACACAACCATTGAAACATGAGCATTGCAAATTATATACGAGTTACGAAAGTTGCGCCATTTCTCATACTACAATAGAATGAGAAGCATTTGCATTGAATAAATCCCTAACTTATGAATGCTCTAGAATGTTTCTAGTAACCTAACTCGTCATTGTTATTTAAATGAGGCATTATTAATATGAACGCAATCTATAACAAGTGGAATAAGCAACAAAGTTGCTTAGTACCCGCCTCCTAAGAAGAGATTGAAAATATATAGCAATAGGATAATTTTGCTATAAAAATATATGATAAAACAAATATAATTACAATTTGAAATAAATTAAAACAAAAATGAATTAAAAAATGTCCATTTAAATACGATATAGGTTATTGCAATGTATCATAAAACAAGCATATTCAAGCTTCCTTACATACTTTTAGTAATATTCTTGACTTATGTTATAAAAATATGCAAGTTTCTTTATAGACTAGCATAAATAGGAAATGAGAAATAATAGCTTATAAGACTATAAATTAATATCATTGTTGTGAGAATAGTTTATTTATATTTTATTATAAATTTATCATTTAAATTTAAAATAAATTTAATTATTTTAAATTGAAAAAAAAAATTTAGTTAAATATTTTGAATAATGGATTTTCCAAGAATAATTTATAGATAGTTCAAAATAAACTATTGTTATCAAATAACATGCATATATCTACTTGTTGGGAAAAAAACATAAAACTTAACATAAAAAAAAGACATTTTTAAAAGAAAAATATGCTATACATTGGATTTTGTCTTTCATCTGGTTTTAAATACTATTTTCTTAAGTCCATTGTGCCCAATTTCTAGCATTCTTAGCCTTGCATGATGAGATTGTAGTCTATTATGAAAATTTTACTATTCTTCATTATCTAATACATTTTAGTTTTTTATTTGATGATGATGATGATGATGGTTAATGTCCCCTGAGACCAAAATTTGGTCTATCGGACCTTAAAAAGGAAATTAATCATTTATATAACTAAATATACATCTAAGTTATGATGGCAATTTGGATGTTTAATAAATACAAAATTGTATTATAAAATTTGGATAGTTTAAGAAAGAAATATAAATAAAATAATATTTTTTGATAATTTTTAATTATATTATAAATCTAGTTATTTAACAATCTATTTGCTATAAATATTGAAATGACAAATTTTATCTGGTTTTGATACTTTTCCATTTTCCAAATAAAAAAATAATATAAAAAATTATAAAATGACATCCGTACCAAATAAATGTAAGTATATCATTTATATTTAATTAGTTTTGGATGTGTAAGTGAAATATACTAGTACTAGTGACATCCATATTTAATTTGATATAAGTGATCACATAAATGGAAAAATCTAAAAACCTAGTTTCTCCGGCTCGTTAGTGTTTACTTTAGATTATTTTTTCAAAACAAGTTGAAATTTTAAAATAAAAAATCCTAAGTTAAAAATTGCTAAGACTAATCAGAAGATCAAATTATGACATAAGTTTTGATAATAAATCTAAGCGATAATCAATTAATGAACTAAGTGATTGTGAAAAGATGCGAAGAGTGATTATCATGCCAGGGTTTCTGTAGATTTCTAACTTTTGACACGCCATGAGATTCGCTTTGGAAATTTTATACTTATGGATCATCGGGTGGATGCTATCCGGTAAACAAAATGCCAAGTCAAAGCTCGATGAAATACATTATCCGCAGAATTTTGATGCGTACACAATTTTGGGATTGTCCTCATAAAGAAAATAGATGCTAAAAGAAGACCGAGAATCTGATCAACAATTTGATTAGTACGTCGGAAGAATGTTCACAAAGAAACCCATAAGAAATCCAACTGCCGACCCATCTATTTACGAAATTAGTAGCTTAATATAGTAAAAATAACAAATTATTTAGAAAAAAATGTTCATAATGAATTTAAATCCAATAGCATCATTTAAATTTATGAACCAACATATTTAATATACACCTTATCTTCAAAGTTAACATTAATTAATTAATATTAAACTTTCAAATATTAATTAATTAACAATTTCTCAAATATGCAGGCGTTGTTAATATTAATTATTGCGCGAGAGGCGCTCTCCAGCCCAATATAGGGGAGATCCTAAATATAAAAATATTACGTGTCGACCCAAAAATAAAATAACCTAGAAATTTATTTTATATTTAACAAGCCATCAACCATTTACAAATTGGCCATGTTAATGACCATTTATTTGTAGTGTTAATGACAGGTCAATTCTATGGACC